>JBBPPY010000454.1:0-22257 GCA_038092195.1 Leccinum barrowsii
CACACGAGGGCGATGGACACGGGGACGGTTATGACGACGAGGGTGACGACGACGACGAATGATACCCGTCGTACCCTGATACCCGTACCCATGCGGAGGGTATGGGTAATAATCCATGTACGGCACGGCAGTATATGTACATTTGTATGATATATGTAGAAAATGGAATGCATACGCACCAGGGACCAGGGACCCCAAGGGGCCACTCTGTCTCAAGTCCTGCAATCAACTATCATGCAGATACAATAAATTTCTATCATAGTACCCCAATGGATTGCAACGGATGAAAATTGATTGACTTTATATGTCAAATATGATTGACAATCAGATCACTACATGCCAAGCCAGTAACATGACTATGTGGATTGGCATGAACTACTATACCACTACTATATGTCTGGGTTGGAATAGTGTCCACTTGTTGTCAAGCTTGCCAAGATTCTGTGAGAGTCTGACAAGGAGGCAACATGCAAAGTCAGATGGTTTTTAGGTTAGTTTAAATAACTTACCAGCCTGGGCTATGTATACAGTACACCTGGTGGAGTCGACCAACAATGATAAAAGTCTGATGATATGTAACCAGAAGGATACCTACTATATCACAATGGAACAGCAACATGGGTAGAAACATACAATCTTCTGTACTTGTGTGACAAGTTACAAGTTACAAGTGCTCACAATGTCTGTCATTATCCCAGTTGCAATCAGTGTGAGAAAATGATTGAAATTTACATCATTTTGAGGCCTGTGTGACATGTGACAGATGAATCAAGTGAAATAGTACAGTAGTACTATATTATAGTATCTGCTGTGAATCACTGGCCTAGTATTAGTTACAGGTCCAGGTTTGACATGGATCTACTCATAGATGTCAGGTGGATGGTATTTGGTATCTGCCAGTGAGGGTGCTAATTGATATACCTGATCAGCAATTGCCTAGGAGTTGTCAATGTACCATCAGAATACACTATCACAGTATTTGCCATTTGAGATAAGTCTGACAAGGAGGGTATCATGAAAGATCAACACCCTGCTGGGACTTTGTACAAATGACATAAGTGATCAATATTGACAACTGATACCAGACATAATCATTCAAGTTGTGAGAATGAAATTACAATGTAAGTGGCTTAATTGGCAGATTATGATAATCATGGATCTCTATGCTATATCCAGATCAGTGATGCTCAGAGATGGAATAAGTATTGCTACAGTTATCTGAGTTATGGATATTGGTCATATTTGGCTGGTCATATCATTGCCTCATCAATTTCCTGACCACATTGACAGCTATGTGACCATAAAACAACAAGATGAACACAAACAGACAATCTTCTATAACTATGCAGGTGAGATGACAACTGGTTGACAATGCCTGCCTGAGATCATAAATAATGTACCAGGACTTTGGATACCTGGTATAGATGATCAACAATGACAAAACACTAATAAGCTTCTGCCAGAAAGGCTCATATGTGACCATAGAACAACAAGGTGAATACAAACAGACAATCTTCTATGACTATGCAGGTAAGATGACAACTAGTTGACAATGCCTGCCTGAGATTATAGATAATGTACCAGGACTTTGGATACCTGGTATAGATGATCAACAATGACAAAACACTAATAAGCTTCTGCCAGAAAGGCTCATATGTGACCATAGAACAACAAGATGAGGGAAACAAGACAATCCTCTATACCTATCCAGGTGAGATGACAATGGGTTGATGGGCACCCACAATGTCTGCCTGAGATTGAAAACTCATACAAGACATAATCATTGTGAAAACAAGATTACAATATAAGAGGCTTAATTGGCAGATTATGATAACCATGGATCTCTGTGCTATATCCAGATTGGTGATGCTCAGAGATGGAATGAGTATTCCTATAGTTATCTGAATTATAGCTATTGGACATGTTTAGCTGGTCATATCATCTTCTCATCAATTTCCTGATGGAGAAGTCTTCCTCGACCGCTTCGATATGGACACATACTCTTTTCAGCGTAAAACAAACATCTATTATCCATTCGCGACGAGGAAAGAATGGAAACTGGCGAAGTTCTTATTATGCTCCCCACTTAGCATGGCACAAATTGATCAATTCTTGAAACTAGAGTCGGTATGTACACAAGTACTGCGCATTATATACTGGCCGTGATCCCATTTTCTAAGACCAAAGAACTGAACCTTTCGTTTCGCACTGCTAAAGAACTCCGGGGCCGTGCAGAATTACTTCCTTCTGGCCCACGATGGAAATATCGCATCGTAGAGCCGGCGGAAGGGATCACCACTTCACCCGTCTATTTATACCTGCGCGACACTCTGGATTGCATCGAACTACTTTTCAACCATCCATACTTTATGGACAAGATTGACCTTACTCCTCAACGCATCTTCAAGTATGCAGAAGAAACAATTGAGCGCGTATATAGCGAGTGGCTCACCGGAGACGCTGCTTGGGGGATGCAGGTAGTATCTTGTTTGACTTATGAAATATAACTTGTTTGTGGACTCACTCGGTACATAGTCGGAGCTGCCTGCCGGGTCGACACTCCTGGGGGTGATACTCTCGTCGGACAAGACGAATATCACAAACATGTCAGGCGGTCGTGTCGCCCATCCTCTCCTTATTAGCCTCGCTAATATCAAGATGAACCACCGCAATAAGGCATCCAATCACGCCTTTTTACTCGCAGCGCTCCTCCCAGTTGTACAATTCACCCATCCAAACTCAAGAATCTGCACCGTCCTAAACGACCGACTTACGCATCAATGTCTCGACATCATACTTGAGCCCCTCAAGCAAGCAGCTAGGGTTGGTCGAATGATGTCGGATCCTCGTGGAAACTTGCGCCTTTGTTACACCACTCTGGCCTCATACATTTGTGACACGCCCGAGGCGGGTATGTTGTCATGCGTCCGGGGATTGACGTCACATGTCACAATGGCAATGTACAAAGATTTTGGAGATTCGTTTCGCCATCCGCCGCGCCTCGGAAAGACTACTCTGCGTCAACTCGCCTCCATCGGTGTACGCCCCGGAGACGTCGAAGCCTTTTTTGCCGCTTGCGAAAAATTCCGTCTGAGCGGCGTGTCCGAGCCGTTCTGGCGAGATTGGCCTTTGTCTGAACCCTCGGTTTTCTTAACCCCAGAGGCGCTCCACCACTGGCTCCGCGAATTCTACGACCACGACTTTCAATGGTGCCTTTACGTTCTCAGCAAAGCAGAGTTGGACTTCCGCTACTCGATCCTCACGCCAATCGTCGGCCTTCGGCACTTTGCAACAGGTGTCTCAGGACTCAAGCAGGTGACTGGGCGAGTCCACCGCGATCTGCAGCGTTATATTGTCGCTGTCATTGCTGGAGCTGCCACGCCGCGATTTGTCAGGGCAATTCGTGCACTGGTGGAGTTTCGCTATCTCGCCCAGGCACCTGTTATCACCGAGACCACGCGGACGAAGATTGCTAGCGCATTGCAAGAATTTCACGATAACAAGCAAGTCATCATTGACTTAGGCGCTCGCCGCGGCAAGAAAGGCGTTATAAAGCACTGGCACATTCCTAAATTAGAGCTGATGCAGAGCATCGCAACGAGTGTCACGGACGTAGGTTCCCTCCTACAATGGTCTGCGGACACAACAGAGCACGCCCATATCAATCTCATCAAGAATCCTGCGGAGTCAAGTAATAATAAAGACTATCATTCACAGATATGTCGCTATCTTGACAGGCAAGAAAAGTGTCGTCTTTTTGACGACACAATCGCCCTCACACTTGCCGGGCATTGTGACAACCCAGACACGGAGAACGAGGATTCGGAAGAACTGAATCGCGATGAAGTTGCCGAGCTTGAAGCGTCTCATCCCGCGGTTATACTCGCTGATCTGTGGGGCCCGAATCGTCAAGTAACAAACTTTTTCGAGAAGGCCGAGCACGACGCAAGGGTGGGTGCTTCAAAGATCTGGCCACCCCGTTCATTCGTTGCATGTTCCACCGCCATTCATCTTAACTACGACCCTTCCCTCAGTCGCATCACCGTTGATGAGGCAGCGGAGCTGTTTTCCCTCCCAGACTTACGTGGTGCTCTTGCCGACTACATCAGCCGAGAACGGTCCTATCGTGACTTTCACGATGTCGGACAAGCTAGACGTGCCGCCGCTGATGCCCCCCTTCCCTTTGACCACTTACAACTGTGGTTCAAAGTACGGGTGCAGAGGAAGTCTTTCCATGACACTTCAGTCATTTGCCCAACATTCACCATTAATGCAGCACCACCCGACGGGACTTGGAAGCATGGACGCTATGATGCCGCCATTTTTGCTCTTGGGAATGCTGACCACTGGCCGGTGAGTGGCCTAACAGGTATGAGGTTATTTCTCTGTCGATTTTCATTGATCCTTACTGAGTCATTCACAGGCCATTTTGTGGCTCAAGTTCGGATGATTTTACGCCCAATTCCCCCTAAAGGAACACGCCCTGTATGGGCGAAACGGTATCTTGCCTACGTGCAACGGCTCGAGGTGCGATCTAACAGTGGTGCCATTGATCCCGTTACGCATATGCATATTCTCAAACGTTCCATGCGATCGAGAGGTACGACTATGGGTGGCATCTTACCTTTGGACCAGATCCGTTCTTATGCTCATATCACTCCGATGTTTGGGAAAAAAGCAGATCCACGACTGACTTCAGCAAATAGTTTACATTTTGCAGATACATTCTACTTAAACCATTATTTCGACAAAGATTTTTTCTATGCAATATGCAAATGATCATTTGCTAGTAGTATGGTCTCGGGCCGCACCCCATCATGTCCGTAACACATTGTTCATATATCTACGCTCGTATATATATATTACCTTCCATCGCTTAGCAAGCTAAGCTTGACACGCATCTATGATATTATCCTCCGCCGTGCTGTGTTTCTGGAACGTTGTGACGCGTGGTACGGACTACATAGGTCCCTAACGAGCATACGATACGACAGCTCGACGACCTCTCGATGGCGCTCAAGACGTTCCACACATTGCCTCCACCGCTGTTCGACCTCGCAAAACCTCCGTCCCGCTCGGGCACCCTGTCATCCTCACCATCGAACGCGTCTGCCCCACCCTCTTCTCCTACGCCCAATTTCTACCCTAGACGGTCGTCCTCTCCGCTTTCGTCCATTTCTCCGCTGCATATTGGCTCCTCTACAGCGCCCCAACGATCGGCAACGCACCGGCATCATCCCTGCCTTTTATTCGCTGCGCACCCTTGATTGTTTTCGCCTTCTCTCATCGCGACTACGCACCGTCTACGGAGTTTTGGGCATCCGGCAGGTCGTTCTGGACCGTGACACAAGCGTTTTTGGCCGTTCTATTCCGGCGACGATCTGCTCCGTTGGAAGAAGGGTATCAGATAGCGGCCTTGCACACTGTCACTCGCACCACTCAAACCGATGTCGCCAGTGAATCCGTTTCAAGTTGAGCTTTTCGCTACTGACGTTCGTGCTCACCCCTTCATTTCCAAATGTTCTCTTACTTATTGTTTCTCAGACTCTTTTTTGTACCCTTCTCACCGCTGAATCCGACAACAGGACGTATTCACACATTTTCCTGATCGCTGGCAAGGTCGCTCGCGTGCGTTTTCTTCCATTCCGACTCCGAGCTGTGCGGGGGGGAGCCTGGAGAGGAGCCAAGGGATTACTCGGCGCTCCCACTGGCAGTCCTATTGCAGTGCGCGGTGCCCCTCGGATTGACGCCCTCGGCAGGTGCGTTTTTCATCCATTGAGTGGATGTTCAGGCGTATTGGTGCGACGCTGCTGCTGCGCGGTGTCGCCTGTGGCCTGTCTCCGAGCTCTGCTAGGGAAGGGGAATAGTGCGGCGCTGCACCTTGCACCTCTTCCTACTACTATCGCAGCGGCGACAGTGCTGTTCGCGCTGCCCCCTTTCACTGGGATCGTCTGAAGCGTTTTTCATCTGTTGCGTGTATTTTCCTATTGTACGGTGCGAACCTGCTCATTGGGTCCCGCTTCCCTTCCAGCGCGCCCGAGCAAACTGCGGAATACCTCGCAAGTTCGCTTTACAGGCGAAGATGAATCACATTACATCTCTCTAACCTCTCGCTTTCCACTGGACTGTCACGCACGAGAGAACAACTCCCGCTTCGTCCCCCTCAGGCTTTACCGTTTGCACACCATCAGATATAAATTTCTTTATCTCACGTTAGACGAAGAGCGCTCCGTGGCCAGCATCGTCTATAAATCCCTTCTACTCTCTACTCTAATCACTCGAGTTCCGTACCCGGGCCGTCCGTGTTATCGTGATTCCCTGAACTAACTGATTTTCGTACAATCCCTGCCGGGTCAAAAACACTGCGCTGTAGATATGAAAATACGTTTATCAATATTATGTAACATGAACCGTTCAACGTTCAATCCGTGGGCCCGGGGTATGCACTGATCGCGATATCGTATTGATTACCACATATACCACATATGTACACGTGCCACCCCCTCTGTGCTTATCGTGCACCCCAAATCTCTGGCAGCTCACGCCACGACCTTGTTTATCACTCCCAAATGGGCCAAAGCACCCTCGAAATGGCCTACTTCGCTTCGCTTGGGCAGCTTTTTTTTTTTACGTCCACGAGCACCGCAAGGTTTCCACTTACTCGCCCCGACATCCCCCATCCACGCCAAATTCCAGCACCAGCATAATGCCTACTGCGGTACTGCACGACAAAGCCTCGCTTTTCAGCCGACCTCGTCCTCCAGTCTCTCTCAGGTCCCGTTTCTTGACCTAGAGCCATCGGTTGCTCATGTCCACCATCAGATCTAACACATCGTTTCGCTACTCCATCGTCCGTCCATCAGCAGGCTGAGATGGACGTGACCACAACCCGTCTACCGGGCACATCCATTCGTGCTCAGCTCTTACGACAGGAGCTTTCATCTTCCCTTCGCCCATGCGATTCCTCCGTGACCTATGGCGTGAGTAGTACTGCGGCCCACTTGCGGTGGGTTCTTCTCTATTTAAACCCTCTTTCTCTCCCTTCTCTGCTGCCGTACTCCCCATTCTCACGAGTTACAAGTTCTGACGAGTGTCGTTTTGTCCATTGCAGCAAAATGTCCCATGGTCTTTTCGCACCACTTGCCGCCGTCGTCCCTGCCACCCCCTGCGCCCACGTCATCCACCGGCGTCATGTCCTCGTCCACGACCTCTCCCGCATGCACGTCATGTCCGAATCATATCTCTGGATTTGCGATGATCTTCGTCGGACATAACGTCTCATATGACCGGCAGCGCATCCGCGAAGAGTACAGTCTCAGAGGCACGCAGACGCGGTTCATGGACACGATGTCCCTCCACGTCGCCGTCAACGGTATATCGTCCCATCAACGGCCCGCGTGGATGAAACACCGCAAGGCAAAGGCAGCGCGTATCGAGCAGCGTACGGAGGCTGTCGAGGCGGCGCTCGAGATCATGCACGATGTGGAATCTCAAGCAGACTCCGAGGTCGACTCTGAACGGCGCGCGCAACTCCGTCGACTGCGTGTCGAGATCGAGGAAAGTCTCCCTCAGCTCCAAGAGGACGACGCGGACGTGACGGCCGTTGAGCTTTCACAGCAACGCTAGGAGGATCTCACATCGGCCAACGCCCTCGCAGACGTGGCGAAACTGTATTGCAACATCGATATGGACAAGGGAATCCGCAAGGACTTTATAACGTCGTCGAGGGAGGCGATTCTCGCAGACGTTTAGGACTACCTCGCGTACTGTGCTCACGACGTCTACGTAACTCATCAAGTCT
The DNA here is from genome assembly GCA_038092195.1 of Leccinum barrowsii. Taxonomy (NCBI): domain Eukaryota; kingdom Fungi; phylum Basidiomycota; class Agaricomycetes; order Boletales; family Boletaceae; genus Leccinum; species Leccinum barrowsii. The sequence goes on from JBBPPY010000454.1 coordinate 7,802, forward strand.
TTGCACAAGTTCTTCCGGCGTTCCTCGAGAAATGTCCCGGCCCGGTATCGTTCGCTGGTATTCTCACCATGGGTTCAAGCTTTTTGACGGTCAACGAATCGTGGGAACAGTATCTGCGCAACGCACTGGCAGAACGAACGTACCACGAGTTGTAAGGCAACATCAAGAAACATCTCGTCGATCTCGCAGAGCAAGCAAAGGGTATGATGCAAGACGCGTCCTGGAGAGACGATCCTTGGCTTTCACAGCTTGATTGGACGCCAAAGGTCGCAAAGAAATCTAGAGGCGTTGATGGCAGTGTAGGTCGTTCCCCAGCTGCATGTCCTATCTAGCGTTGATCGTCTGTAGAGTACAGAACCGACACCCAGGACCAAGTCACCTGTGGATGTTCTGTACTGGCCAGAGTGGCCGGCGGCAAGCCTGATACTCAGCGTGATCTGTAAATATATGGTTTGTTTTTTTGTTGAATATGACGAGTCATGCTATTTAGCGGGTCTCTTTTCCTAGGTAGCCTCGTTAGATGACGTGAAGACAAGCGTCCAGATAGATACGAATGCAGCAAAGGCGATAGCTTTAGATCATCTTGGGGTTATCGCCGCTCGACTGCGATCGAGTGCGATAAAGTTTCGACAACGGCCTGGGAAGCATCCCCTTGTACCGCTTGATGAGGTACATATTATTTAACCAATTGGTGTCACGCTCACGCTCCCTAGATTCTTTCAAGGGAGAATGTCCCGGGTTTCGAGCCGCTTCTTACTCGGCACGAAACCATTTCTCTTCACTTGTTGAAACGTTCTTCCGATGATCAAGCCTATGAGGTACGTCATTCATTAAAGTGAAAAATTATCATTGCATCACTGGCACTTTTATTAGAGCGCCCGCGAACTTACTTCCGCGATGTGGGGTCATGAGCTTGCAAACGCTTTACGAGTGCTACGCGGCAATCTACCCGAGGATGACGGTGTATCTGCACTAAAGCGGTCGACATCCACTCTGTATACGAAACTTCGGAACGCTGTCTCTGAAGTATGGACAAGCCGCTCAGCTTATGTTTTTGATGTTGGGTGAGTGTGTATCAACACGGTCTGTTCCATACTTTCAATACTTTACTAGATCGGAAGAAGAGGTCGCTCGGATTGATCTCCTCGCAGAGGAAATCGGCACAGTTCAAAATCTCAGGAGCTCTTTCGGACCCATACTCAATGTGGTGCTAATGGCTCTTGACGCGCCGCCTGTGTTCATGAGAACCAAGGCTTTGCGAGCCCTTGGCCAAATCGTGACCAGCGATTCCAGTATTCTCTCCATGGTAAGTGCACGTCCAACTACCAAGTCGCGTGTTTCTGATGAAACGCAGGCGAATGTACGACGAGCCATTGAAGGGCACCTTCTGGACTCTTCCCCCGCTGTGCGAGACGCTGCCGTCGAGTTGATCGGCAGATACATGATAGAGTCCCCCGAAGTGGCGGGTGATTATTACACCAGAATCGCCGATCGCATTGCGGTAGGTATCTATTCTTCCTCCATATCGATAGCTAACTATGGATGGTTCAGGACACCGGGCTTGGAGTGCGAAAGCGGGTGATCAAGCTGCTTAAACAATATTACTGCGCCACCGAGGACCTGGGACGCCGCGTTGACATTTGCACGAAGCTTGTGTTAAGAATGTTGGACGAGGATGACACTGTCAAGGATCTCGCCGTCAAGACCATCGAGGAGTTGTGGTTTCAGAACGTGCCCTCTCAAGTCGTCTCTTCCAAGGGAAAGCCAGCCTCGTCGAGCGGCGCCCAGAATAAAACGAATTTGCTCTTTAAAGTGTCTGTTATTATGGGCGTTTCTGCTTACTTCAAGGATAAACAATCTCCTTTGGAGGATGTGCTACACAAGATCATATCGAGTCAAAACGGTGTGGATACTCCCTTCATACATGCGAAGTACTCTGAGATATGCGAAACCTTGATCGATGGCCTCGTCGATGCTTCTGATCTTCCTGGCTTTGTGCGTATCGGGTTTGTTAGAAGGCGCCTCTTGGTTCTAGACTGATTCGTGTTTAGACCGTTCAATCATGCATCAGAACGCTCTATCTGTTCGCCACTGCATTCCCGTCTGTTCTATCCGGAAGCAATGCTTCTACCTTGCTTCCCTACCTGAAGAACCCCACATCCGTCAGTACACGTCTGTGGTTGTGCACCGTGTCTTCTAACTTTCCTTGGTAGCCCGAAGAGTTGACCGTGACTGACTACCTGCTCCGGGTTTTCCGGTTATCCATTCCCCGCATGCCGAAAACCGCGGTCAAGTTTGGCCAGGAGTTACAGTTGGTTTTGCAGCCGATGATCGTCAAGCCTTCGAACGTCGGTGGTTTGGTGGTAGGTTTAGTTGATACCCCCGAAGGTACACATCTGACGTTTACCCAGTGCTTACAAGAGAGCGTCGCGTGCATGTGCGGGGTTGTACAACACCTCACGCACGATTTTCATCGACTGGTCGCTCTTTTGAAGTCTTGCAACGGTGTGTGTTTTGTGCCAGTGCATTTTATTTAATCTCATTCGCTCTGTTACCTGTAGCCCGCCTCCAGCAAGCTGTCGCCCGCAGTAGCGAGACGATGAGCGCTGTTGAGATCCGTACATTGTCTATCTTAATATTCATTGTCTCCCTGCTGGGGGAACACTGCGACTTTGATCATCTCCGTGATGAACAATCGGGTGAGCGTTGTATATTGACTGAAACTCGAATCGGATGCATTCTGATCCTTCAAAGAATTTGCAACCGAGTTGAATAGCGTTTCGGAGGTAATTAATTTCACAGAGATGTTGATCGTTGTAATCATCCATGACAGGGTCCTATTGTCGAGCACATTTACAATAGTCTTCTTTCCCTCTACTCAAAGTACAACGACTCCGGTCTGAAGGGACGAATTCTGCAATGTCTAGGTGCGCTTCCATGTTTTTTTTTTTTTTGTTTACAATGACTGGTCTTACGGAGCCTTTCGCAAGGCTTCTTATTCCGCACGCAACCTACCTTGATGACGCTGGAGCCTTCCGCGGGAATCATGGATACGATCTTTGCCTCCTCTGACGAAGAAAGCCGGGGAAGGTTACTCAGGATCATGCAAGACTTTCTCGTTTCTGAGGCAGCAAAGCATGCGGAGCAACGCAAGGGTGAATGGCTTGTTCCGTGTTTTTTTTTTGGCAGTGTTGACGGACGCGATTATAGGCTCTGAACAAGGCAAGGGTGATGGCGTCGTGGATATGGCCGAGCTTGTCGGAAACACCGAAGGATTTGCGGATTCCGGGTAAAATCATTATTCTCGTTTCAGGTGACTATCACGAGCCCCCTCTTTCGACAGTGTTAGTTCCGCCGTCGTTCAACGCTATATTTCCCCCATCTTGGAAGCTGCGCTTTCACAGAATCCGCAGATACAAGCTGTTGCTGTCGATATCTTGACCTTTACCGTCAAGCAAGGGCTTGCACACCCACTTCAGGTACGGGACGAATTTGTTTTAGGAGTCACTGATCGCATTAAAAACGCTCAAGTCTTTTCCAATTATCGTTGCGCTCGAGACGAGCCCAAACACGGCGATGAGCGTCCGGGCAAACGCATTACATGCAATTCTGTACAGCAAGCATATGAGTCTCCTCAATGCTCGCTTCATCATCAGTGCGAGACAGTCGTTCGACTATCAGAAAATGGTCTCGCCGAATAATGTTCAAGGTTGGTGCGCTTCGGATTATTTGGACAACGCTGATCGGGGTCGGAGTAGGTTTTCGTATGCAACCCGAACCCATCGCATTATTGCAACGGTGGTATTCGCTCGTTCGAGAGAAAAGAGCGCCTCGACAGGATTTCTTGAAAGCGCTTGTGAAAGCATTTGATATTCCGACCGCATTGAAATCATCACAGGTAACGGTTCGTCTTCATGGTCCCATTCCCATAAACTGAGGATTATGAAGGACGACGTAGAATTTTCCCGTTACATGGCCGAAAACTTTGCTACTCTAGATTATAAAACTCAAGAGGAAGCACTCACTGTCATCAAACACCTTACGTCCATTTTGTCCACATCAGGAATGCAACTCATAGAAGTCGTCTCTCCCTCGAATCTCCTTGTTCAGCTGCACGATCCCCAACAGTGCGCGCCCCACAATGGTACCCCGGTGACGGTGAGACGGACGACTGGTGTTGTTAACAGACGCTGATCAAACTTTAGAACTTCGCCCCGCAAGCACCATCAGAATCGAACCTCGACATGGACGTTCTGAGAACATCGGTCATAGTCTGCATCGTGATGCTATTGAAGTCTCACTTGAAAGGGTTGTACGGTCTCTCCGAGGAGTAAGTCGCCCGTCATCTCAAACTGTCTTGGGCTCATCGTGTCTTCCAGCAAATGCATCAAATTTGTTCCAGGAAAGAAAAGTGCCATTGGAGACAAACCTGCTATCAAACGGCATCAGTTTTCGATATGTTGGGACCGTGTGCCGTTTGCCATGGCGCCTCTCGTCCTGCCTGAACATCTAGCAGCTCAGAAAGTGACGGTAAGAGAACATCATTGTGCGCGCGGATTGATTGTTGACAGATTTTACAAAAGTTCCTTCAAATTTGGAATGAGGATGGTGTAACAGCTGAGCCCGAGGATGCCCTTGAGTGATATCGGTACTGCTTTCTGTCGTGGTCCTTCGAGATTTTGTATTTGAACACCTATCATTATGCTTCGTGCATTAATGTATCATATACTATGCAGTGTCTACTACTAGCACCATAATGAGCTACACTGTGCCCAAGCAGAGTCATCTGCTTCAAGCTGGTGAGCACCTGCCGCCATAAGTTCACTATTACCTTGCTTGCAAGGTCATTGTGAAAATGACCTTGTCTGCAGTCTGCAGATTTAATATTCTGGACTGTCAGGTCTTTTCAAATTTCAATTCCTGGACCCTTCAAGGGACAGGTTTAGGGTGGATAACCTTCACACTGGTACTGGTCTGGCTTCCATAACTTATCTGTTTCACAGTGGCATAGGTAGATTGTGGTGTAGGGTTTACTGCAGGGAAATTTGAATGATGTGGTTATTGAATTGGTAGTATTCTATTCATTTTACTATGATTTTAGACTTCTGAAATAACATGTCAACATCTTATTCACTTAGTCATTTATGCTTATTCATCTTACTCATCTTCTTATGATGTCATAGATAGATGCATCATTTTATTGGTGGTTAATATAACCATTTGCTCTATTACTCATACAACTTAGTCATATGATAAGATACTTACGCTGTTGGCCAGGTATCTTTATCTTTCATTCTGGAATACTCCACAGAGTCATATGTGACATGACCTACTATTAGACTACTATGGAACATTCCATACCACAATACATGCAAACACTTGTTCCTGGACCCTGGGCTGTAGGGGACAGGTTTACAGAGCATTAATTGTGGGAATGACAAGGTTGACTGGAAGCAGATTCAACTGCCTGGATGATGTGATGTGTCTTGTTTTGTACTTTGAGGATTTTCTTGTCATATCTGAATGAGATTTGAGTGATTCAACTTCTAAATGAGGATATGGTACTGTTTCAGATTTTGATTTGGAGGATTTTTCGCCCATCACATTTTACTTTTCAATATACCATTGTGTCCTTTCCTTCATTATCGCAGCTGCTGATTCATGAGAGATAGTAGAGTTGAATACCTAGAGATGATGAAAGGGAAGAAGGATAGCCACATGCTCACAAACATAGAGAATGTTTAATGTAGCTTCACCTGCACAAAAATGAAGGAAGTGATTATCTACTAGGCTGATCCTCATTGGGTTTGCAGCAGAGGCTCAATATTTCTACCTCAATCAGCACATTGATCTGCACAATTTCAAGCAGTACTGGTTACATGCTCAGACTCACTGGCAGCTCATGCTTAGTATGATGGTGGTGGTGGTGGTGGTGGTGGGTGGGCGGTGAGTCTTTGCTTAGATGTTTGAAACATTAGACTAATTATATGCTGAGTCAGTGTTAGAACCACCTGCAACATGCACATTTTTTGACTGCCTTCAAAGTCCTCTGTGACAATATGTATTTGAACAACTTGAAGTCTTGTTCAATAGTGGCACAGGCTGCACAGGTCTCCGGAGGAGTAAGATAGGTGTCATGCAAAACCAACCAACATCACATAGGGTGACAGCTGGTGACACATAGCCATTCACCATGTTTCTTGACCATGCCGAGTCCATGCTGAGTCCTGCCAAGAAAAGCTGAGATAGAAATGTAGCCCAGCTATTGGTTTGGTTTGGTCCTGTGATGAACTTTGGTTGTCACCTAGCTTTCTATGCTAGTCTGCTTGCTATTGTCTTCCCCCCTCCTAGTTTTCTCTTTTTCTTCTTGTTTTTATTGACCTGCAGTGCATCACATGACTAGGCTTAGTCAGCAGTCACATGACCTCATGTGACCCTGGGACTATATTCCCATTTATTGACATTGTACTTATAGATCTCCATTGGACATTTATCTGCTATTGCAAGCCCTGATCTCTGTCATATCATCAATTGATCTTGTATCTTGATAGATTCTGATTATATCTCAGACCTCTTTATTGACTTCTTCTATCTATAGATCTGCCACACTGGCCTCATGGTCCCTGGCCTTCACACAGTAGGCAGTGCTGCCACATCCTCACACTTACTTGCAGGCTGCCACACCACATTTATTCATATAATGCAGTACATTTTTTCGGCAAATGACCGGCTAGCCCATGTGCCAAATTGCCACAACTGACTGGACAGCCAACGTTGGCTGATGGAGTAAAAATCTTGGCAAACTACAGAGTGGCTGATACAACCAGAACTCGGCATATTGCCGATCTGCCCATTAGCTTGGTACTAAGACTATATTCCGCAGTTGACTGATCAGCCAACAACTACAATTTGGCTACCAATTGTCCCATTTGCTGTAGCTCGCCATGTTGCCGATCGGCCCACTAATTAATTGCAACTGTACCCTGTATTTGACTGATTGGCCGACCAGTGTTGCTCGCCATGTTGCCAATCGGCCCACTAACTAATTGTAACTGTACCCTGTAGACTGTAGTTAACTGATTGGCCCGACAAGTGTTGCTTGTTGTTACAGCTGGCCCAGGTAGGGTCGGCTATAGACTTGAAAGGGGGGGCGAAGCTAAGGCTGAGGATACATTGAGCAAGCGTAACACCTGGCAAGACAACTAAGGTTTCTAAAGACTGAGAGACACACCCGAAGAGGGCAGAGGAACTGAGGGGACAAAGCCTGAGTGACAAAGAGACTCGAAGGTGCTAAGAAGTTAGTAAGAACTCCAGATGATATTCAAGTAGCTCTAGCTTAGAGAGGTACAAATAAGAAGGTGAGTTCTTAAATACTATGAGATGGAAGGTGATGGAATCACATGGAAGGGACGGGTCATCCGCAGTATGGAGTGAGTCAGAAGTTGTGGAGGTCTAGATGTACAGTAAGTGATGACAGAAAGATGATGAAGCAATGACATCATCGTGAGTCAGAAGATAAGAACGAGATAGGGAAACATCGGAGCAATGATAGGAAAGAATAGGAACAAAGATAGGAGAGTTGTGGATCATCAGCGATGTAAAGGGAATGAAGTCGCTAGAGATCTATGATACAATGTGAATACAAGGTAAAGGCGATAAGCTGAGAGGAAAGAGAGGGAAAAGAGATACAAAGAGAATCTAGGAGATAATCATAACATTACCCCTGTTGTAGCCTTGGAGTCACCGACCCAAGTTCTAGTAGTCAATTCCTGTCCAAGGGTGTTCGTCATTGGTATTGGCATCTGCTTCACCACTGTAAACATCCTCTTGATCGTAATTGTACCCTGGGGATCATGGAGGGCGATTGTTGAGGGGAGGGTAAGAAGGAGGAGGGCAAGTGCGATGAGATGAGGTGGATCCTCAAGTGGGACGAAAAGGTCTTGCACGACCTCAGCCAGAACGAGCAGATTGGTAAGATGAACGAGAGGAGGATGAGGATGAGGAAGAGGGCGATGGTTGTGGAGTACAACATTTAAGAGGACAACTCCCTTGGTTGTGTCCAGGTGCTCTCTTGAGACAGCGAGGACAGGCATAGTGGGGACAGTCAATATGAATATGACTAAGTCGCCTACAGGTGAAGCACATTTTTTTGAATAATCTGTGACCACTGGCAGGGTCCACTTGGAGGTCAAGCTCCTTGGCAAGTCTTGCTTCCACTGAGTTCATAGCGGCGTCCTCAGTGCGCGTTAAGGGAAGAGAGGATGCAGATGGTGTAGAGGTGATGGACGGGGGTGGGGATCAATATGCAGGGTCAGTGTGCTCCAGGTGTTCTTCGTCACTTCCGTGTACCGAGACCGAGTCATGGACAGCCTCAATCTTGTCAATCTCTGTTTGGATCTCTTCGGGTCCGAAAGGAGAGGATGGAGAAGGAGAGGGAACAAGGGTAGGAATGGTGTCTGCAGGGAAAGGGAAGGATTGCATGAGGGCTTACTGCTTCTACCTCTGCGGGAATGCATACATGAAGGAGGGGACAAGGAAGACCTGGGGGAGAAGAGGGTGTTTGTGGAATGGTAAGGGGAGGGGAGTATATAGTCATTTCAGCCAGAAAGCAATCTATATCGGTAACAAACTCGGTCATCCTGAGTTGATGCATGGCAGAGAGAAGGTGTTTGTCAACAGCTCTCTGCGTGGGGAGTTGGATGAGTTTCTCAGATTGGAGGTGATACCTTTGAGATGAGAGATGTGGGCAAATGCATTGTATAACGAATGAAGAGGGGATTTGATGTCAGCGTAAGCGTAGATATCCCTGGTATAGCAGGCGTCCTGTAAATAGGTGTGAGCCTGCGCAGGTCTTCTGGCGAGGCATCGTCAGTCCTGAGCTTGCTGGCATAGAGGGGGAAGTCGACTGTAGCTATATGGTATATGTTGGAACGAGCAGGGAGGGGAGGGGAATCGATGCGCCAAGGGACGGCAGATTTGTTGCTAACTAAAGTTGGGTTGGTGGGGGAGTGAGGAGGGGTTTCGAGATCATTAGGACCCAGAGGTGTTTCACTAAGAGGGCTAGGGAGACGACCTCAAGCCAGAGGACTGGTAGCCTGAGAGGAAGAACTACATGATGAAGGAGGGGGTGAAAGAGAGATGGAAGAAATGGAAGGAATGGAGTTGGAAGGGACATAGCTAGACATTGTTGTGGGGAGTGGATGGTATAGGGTTTCTAAGATGAGAGAGATTTTGAAGGAAAAGTGACAGGATGGAGTTTCTTATATGCTAGGAGGATTGTTTTGGCATGTTTTAGTTCTCATTCTGGGATCCAGGTATCTTCTTCGGCCATATACCCTTTTCATCGGATCAGATACATGCAGTTGTTGAGGGGGCCTCTGTGGCGTATGATGTGCAGTATTTCGAACTCCTCTTCACCCTCAATAAGATCAGGTGGTGGGGCAGGGAAGTTCAGGCCGTGTATGGGGTTTTCGCGATAGGGCAATAAGAGGGAGGCATGAAACATGTTATGAATGCTCCAGGTTTTAGGGAGGCGTAATTGATAGGTGATGGGAGATAGGACCTGGGTGATGGTAAAAGATCCTTCTCATTTCAGGGCAAACTTCCGAGAGGTGAGGTTTCATTTGAGGTCTTTGGCTTCGAGCCAGACCTTGTCTCCTTTTGAGAATGGGGTAAATCCTCTACTGTTTCTAGCGGACATAACTTGGTGAGCAAGCTCATGTGCGGCGAGGGCTTCGTCTCGAGCTGCGGAGAGCCTGGCTTTGAGTCTGGACTCGATAGCAGGGAGATTGGACTCAGCGATAACAGTGAGAAGGGGACGGGGTTCGAAACCCATCATGAGGAAGAAGGGGGACTTTCCAGTTACAGAATGGGGACGACAATTGTGGGTGAACTCTGCTTGAGTGATCAAATCAGTCCATGTGGTAGGGTTATCTCCGCAAAGGATCTGAAGGTAGGTCTCGACCTCTTGGTTGACACGTTCGGTTTCTCCGTCAGTTTGGGGGTGATAAGCAGTGGAGAGGGAGAGGTTGTATCCGAGGACCTTTCTAAGTTCTCTGGCGAAGGAAGAGGTGAATTGCGGGCTGCGATCAGAGATGATTTTGTTGTATAATCCGAAGCGCTTGTATACTTTGTGAAAGAAAAGGGTTGCTATCGGCTGTGATGGTTTTCTTGGTAGGACAGAGAATTACCCCCTTTGTAAGCCCGTGGTCGACCACAACCAGTAAGGAATCAAAGCCAGAGGAGGAGGGGAGATTGGTAATGAGATCACAAGAGATCTGTTGGAAGGGGCAGGAGGAGGTCGATTTGATCAGGGTAAGAGGGGAAACGGTAGGATGGATGTTCACCTTGCATTGTTGGCAAAGGGAGCAGCCTTTGACATATTTACGAATGAATTGAGCAAGACCAGGCCACCAGTATTCAGCAGCGACAAGCTGGCGAGTCTTAAGATAACCAGGGTGGCCTGCGGAGAGGTGGTTGTGAGATCGAGCAACTATGTCATGGTGGAGGGAATTGGAATCAGGGATATAAACACAGTTTTGATAGGTAAGGACACCTAGGGAACTGCATGGGTAAACCCATGGGTGTCTGTGAGCCAACCCATATCCATACCCATGAAAACACATACCCATACCCATGGGTACAAACCCATGCATGGGTACCATGGGTATGGGTAAACCCAAGGGTTACTCATGGGTTACCCATGGATATCTGTACTTTGATACCTGGTTAAGACATTAACCAAGCTTGTCCAGGCACACTAATCCCAACTAACAAAGCAGGGATCCTAACCAGACACTAACAAAGCATTTTTGAGGCACCCTAACTAGAACTAACAAGGCAAATCCTAACCAAGCACTAACCAAGCACTAACTAGACACTGACCAAGAATGTGGTTCGCAAATTGGTACCATGGGAGTTATGTGCTTAGGGCTGGCTGTATCGGAGGTAGTGTCGATGAATACCCTTCATATGACTCACGGATTGCGGGAATTGGTGCAGAACCGACCGAGATATAACCATTTTAGTATCAATCAGAACAAATCAGGGATAATGGAATTCAATCATGGAAACTTTTTCTTAGTCTGGGTTAAGCACAAAAAAGTTGTTATTCAAAGCTAGGAGGTTCAACAATGTTGTCAGTCTGAGTTAGGAGACAAAACATTGTTTAGTCTGGGTTAGGAAGGAGGCAAAGATTGGTTTAACAGTTCTGGTTAGGATCCAACACAATGTTATACTGGGTTAGTCAACCTGTCAACCTGTTACACTGTCAGACTCTGTTACTTTCTGTCACTCTGTTGAGGAAATGCTGGTTTGCTGATGCCCAGGTACCCTTATCCATGGGTATGGCTGTATGGGTATGGGTAATGCATGGGTTAGGAAGATAGCAACCCACACCCATACCCATGGTACCCATACCCATGATCCACGGTGGGTTACCCATACCCATGCAGTTCCCTAAGGACGCCACCATTGAGTTGCTAATCAGAGAGGCGGGAGTGAAAGGCGGGAGGAATGGTACTGTCAAGGGCCTGGAGGGCATTATGGACGAGAACATCATCGCCTGAAGCTGAGGAGATGAGATCGTGAAGGGTGGTATCGATGACACGGACAAAAAGCAAGGGGGGAAGGAGGGTGACATCCTCATTGTCTGCATCGAGGGAGATTTTATCAGGTCGGCGAGAAAGAGTGTCAGGACCAGCAAGATGCGTTCCTGGGATGTGGGTAATTTTAAGGTCGAAGTCGGCGAGGTCAAGAAGCCAATGAGCTTGGTGGCGGTTCAGATGTTGGGGACTGTGGAAGAAGGTGAGGTTTTTGTGATCGGTGAAAGGGGGAACCACAAAGATATTGACGCCACGTCTTGAGGGCACGAACTTTGACTGCAAGCAGCTCTCAATTGTAGATATTGTAGTTTCGTTCTGCTGGAATAAAGGATTGGGAGAGGTAGGAACAGGGATGCCAGTTGCCATTGGAGTCAGTTTGGAGGAGGATAGCTCCGGTAGCGTCGCGAGAGGCATCAGTGGCAATCGCGAAGGGGGCAGAGAGATCGGGGAGGCGAAGAACTGGTTTGGATAGAAAGGATTGCTTGAGGTGGTCGAAGGATGACTGGCAAGCAGCAGACCAATCCCAAGGTTTCTCTTTTTTTGTGAGATCTATTGTAAGGGCTCCGCCCTTGCTAAGGGCTATGATTACTAATAGGACATGCATAGGCACGCGCATGTGATCCGTATGATCACATGCGATTATCATTATTTCAACTCGTAGGTAAATCACATGCTCTTGTAATACGTAGTATATAAGTGGTGACCGTCTGTAGGATGGTCGCTACACTTTACCTTTTACACACCACATCAATACACGACGTAACCGTTTGTTGGTGTGACTCAAGGCAAGAAGCGGCACTGAATCTTATACTTTTTTAACGCAAGTCTTACTATTGATGAGTCGCACGCAGACTAGGAGTCAGACCCGGGCAGTGCCAGCACCGCCAGACAACACTCCCAGCCCAGCGCACGACGAGCAAGCTTGTCGATCACCGAAGCGACACCGAAAGAAAAAGAGATCTCCCTCTCATATCGAGGAGGGCAGTGGTCAAAGTACCAACCCTATGCCTGGAGGATTCGCGGCCTCCAAAACGACCAGAACAGCCATGACGAACGAGCTAGTACCCCCCCGCTTGGAGACGAGCCAAGAGCTTGTCGAAAGGACACTGAGCCTGCTCACCGAGCAAGGCGAGACTACCCTACCACAGGACGAGCCAGCGCCGGCGCCGGAGATGGTGCAAACAGCCAGCGACCGCACGGGATCACCGCCTGCGGCAATCACGAGCTTAATCCCCAGGTCGGGGGTCAATATACCCACCTTTTATGGATGCCCCGAGTCCAACCACAGGAGTCCCCCCTGGCAATCAACGCCAGTGCCCGACGAGGGCAAAGAAGCCTCGACAATACGAAGGATAACCCTCCTGGACCCTGCTGAGTTGGCAAGGAACATAGACGACTTAATGCGAGATCAATCGATTGCATGGACTCTCTATGAGAACCCGCCGGGTTTTGACAATCATGGCATAAGCCATGGACAGCACCAAGCTGATAAAATCAACCGAATGAGGGACACCCTCAATGAGATGCTGGATGAGGCCAGTTGAGCAACAATACTCGAATACGGGAGTCCGATTAAACCGAAACCCGTCGAGTCGACAGCCAGACCCACCTCGCGTAGTACCGACTACAACGATCATCTATACGTTGACCCAGCACCTGCTGGAAGGGAGCGAGTGGAGACCTATTGAAGAGACTCGGAAGTCCCCAGAGGCACACCACATGTCCAGACACCCCGTCGAGAGTTCCTCGTGGATGTACTGGGGCGGCCTAAGTACCTAAACTGCAACCCCGACGCTATCATGCACCACATTGCGCAGCAGCGAGAAGCTGAATACGGGGGGCGGACAATAAGGCTAGAATAGGACCTGCAGACACCCCAGGGAATGAGCGTCGTGAACGAGACATACCACAGCCCCCTCCTCCATGCGAGCCACCACACCGGCACAATGGGGGCCCCAGCTGCAGGCGGAGCCCCGGGAGGACCACCTCCACCAGGACCACCTGGAAACGATGGATCCGACACTGGCTCAAGTGCCAGTGATGAAGACCCAAGCGAGAGTGTGCTGAACAGTGAGCAGAACTATGTTCACCAACAGCTTCAGGCACAACAGTGGGCCAACCGCCAATATCTAAGGGGATACACCCCGAGGAACGCCCAATATATGGATGTGATGCAGGACCGCTACGTTCGCCGAATCCGCGAAATGGTGGGCGACCCACTGGGCCAAGTAGGGCCTGAACTCAAAGCAATGAATCCGCCTAAGCCGAGCAAGTACGACGGCCAGGACGACCTCGAGAAGTTTGATGACTGCCAGTGGTTAAGCCAGTTATATTGAACTTCATGCTGTTACTAATACAGTGACCGAGGTAGGAATATCACCGGAGGAAGCTAGCACTGATAAGAAGCTCAACACAGTTATGAGCATAGATCATACATCTATCTCTCTATGTATACTCGTGTGTCTCTGATACAACATGTCTGATCAATAAGACTCGAGTCATGTGTAGGAGAGCTTATAACACTCGTAGGAACATAGGAGTAGGCTCTGCTAGTCAGCATAGCAGGAAACTTCATAGTGTCTTCCAAACACTATGATCTCTACATAATAGTGTCTCAAGCTGTGAGAGCCCCGTGGAGCACAGCGAGCACCTATGTAGGTAATCTCATGGTTGGTTAGACCATGGAATATTGACATCTCACAAGTGTCACAGGTGACGGTGATCCTTGTGGTAAATGGTAGGCTGGTGTACTGAACCACCATCACTACCTTCTCTGCCTAACCTTATAAGCAGGTAAGAGATCATCATACAGGTATCGGCCTGATATGCATGATCCTAGGTCGTGAGACCTAG
>JBBPPY010000455.1:0-22234 GCA_038092195.1 Leccinum barrowsii
ATCGAGTTCCACATCGGCAACACGCTCCTGACAACCCGCGCCACTTCAACAAGCCCTACTACACAGCCAACGCGCTCCCCGAATGCCACTTTTATTCAGTCCCACACCGCCAACGCGCTCCTCACAACCCACGACGTTTTCGGGACGTTCAAGATCGCAAACATGGGAGAAGGCATCACAGAATCAAAGGTGGTGAATAAATTGATCAGTCCATCGCACTTCGTTCATACTACCCACAGACATTGTTCCACGACTCCACGGGCCCTTCCTCCGCACCGATTCCATCAGGTTCCACACCGGCAACACCCTCCTCATAACCCACAACGTCCTCGGCACATTCAAGCTCGAAAACATTAGAGAGGGCGTCGCAGAATCAAAGGTGGTGAACCAAGTTGTCAATCCATCGCACTTTGTTCATACTCCGCACGCACTCCATCAGGTTCCCCGCCGACACTGACAAGGCGCTTCTGATGACGCGCGACGTCCTCGGCACGTTCAAGCTCATAAACGCTGGAGAGGGCATTACAGAGTGAAAGGTGGGTGAATCAAGGGATCAGTCCATCGCAATTCGTTCATACTACCAACCGACGGTGTTCCAGGACTGGGTGGGCCCTTCCTTCGCACTCATTTCAACAAGTCCCACACCGACAACGACAACGCGCTCCTCACGACCCCCGACGTCCTCGGGACGTTCAAGCTCGCAAACATCGGAGAGGGGCCATCACAGACTGAAAGGCGGATGAATCGAGGGATCAGTCCATCGCAATTCGTTCATACTACCGACAGACGGTGTTCCACGACTGGGCGGGCCCTTCCTTCGCACCCATTACAACAAGTCCCACGCCGCCAACACACTCCTCACCACCCGCGACGTCGTCGGATATTGAAGTTCGCAAACGTTTTGGAGAGGGCATTACAGAGTGAAAGGTGGGTGAATCAAGTGGTCAGTCCATCGCAATTCGTTCATCCTACCGACAGACAGTGTACCACGACTGGGCGAGCCCTTCCTTCGCACCCATTACAACAAGTCCCACGCCGCCAACACACTCCTCACCACCCGCGACGTCCTCGGGATATTGAAGTTCGCAAACGTTTTGGAGAGGGTATTACAGAGTCAAAGGTTGGTGAATCAAGCGGTCAGTCCATCGCACTCAATTCATACTACCGACAGACGGTGTTCCACGACTCCACGGGCCCTTCATCCGCACCTACTTCACCAAGTCCCACAACGCCAACAAGCTCCTCACAACCAAGATGGCAAGGATTGGAAAGGGCATGACAGCGTGAAAGGTGGTGAACCAAGTGGTCAGTCCAACGCACCATACTACCGACAGACGTTGTTCCACGACTGGGCGGGCCCTTCCTTCGCACCCATTTCCAGTCCCACACCGACAACGCGCGACGTCCTCGGCACGTTCAAGTTCACAAACGTCGGAGAGGGCATTGCAGAGTGAAAGGTGGGTGAATCAAGTGTTCAGTCCATCGCACTTCGTTCATACTACCGATAGACGTTGTTACACGACCCCGCAAGCCCTTCCTCCGCACCCACTTGAACCAGTCCCACACCGCCAACTCGCTTCCTGAATGCCGTTTGATTCGTGAGCCATCAAGTTCCACACCGGCAACACGCTCTTCACAACTCGCGTCGTCCTCGGGACGTTCAAGCTCGCAAACATTGGAGAGGGCCATCACAGAGTGAAAGGTGGGTGAACCAAGCGGTCAATCCACCGCACTTCGTTCATACTACCGACAGACGCTGTTCCACGAATCCACGGGCCTGTCATCCGCATCCATTCCAACAAGTCCCACACCGGCAACGCGCCCCTCACAACTCGCGACGTCCTCGGCACGTTCAAGCTCGCAAACATTGGAGAGGGCATGACGGAGTGAAAGGTGTGTGGATCAAGTGGTCAGTCGATCGCACTTCGTTCATACAACCGACAGTTGGTGTTCTACGACTCCGCGGGCTCTTCCGCTGCACCCACTTCAACATGTCCCACATCGCCAACACGCTCCACGAATGCCGCCTCGTCCGTGAGCCATCAAGTTCCTCCCGGAAACACTCTCCTCCCGACAAACGCTGTTCCACGACTCCACGGATCCTTCATCCGCACCGACTTCTACAAGTACCACACCGCCAACGCGCTCCTCACAACCCGTGACGTCCCCGGCACGGTCAAGCTCGCAGACGTTGGAGAGGGCATTACAGAGTGAAAGGTGGGGGAATCAAGTGTTCAGTCCATCGCGCTTCGTTCATACTACCGACAGACGTTGTTCCACGACTTCGCGGACCCTTCATCCGCACCCACTTCAAGATATCCCACACTGCCAACGCGCTCCTCGAATGCCGCCTCGTCCCTAAACCATCAAGTTCCATATTGGCAACGCGGTCCTTACAACTCGGGACGTTCAACCTAGCAAACATTGGAAAGGGCATCACAGGGTGAAAGGTGGTGAAGCAAGCGGTCAGTCCATTGTTCTGTGTCGCTTCATCGAATCCTGTTGTACGGATGGCGAAGAGCGATCACGTATTGGCACGGTGCCAACGTGGGGACCGCATGGCAGCGCATAAGCACAGGTGAGTGTCTGACAAAAGGGCTCGTGTGCCCGCACCACCTTTGGGATCCCCCCCCTTTCTCTCACTCACTCATTCTCTCATTCGAGCAGAATCCTCCCTCCTCCCCACTATGCAAGCAATCTATCCGTGGTCGCGCCCTCGTATCGCCTCAGTCGCCTTTCCGAGTCTGGCCAACTCCCTCGATAGGGCTTAAGATGCTGAACCCCAAACTGACTCGGATGGGCAGCGGTCGGGGTAGCGGCAGCCCCCTGATGAGAGCTTTCGCAGGCTCGAAACCGCTACCTGCTGCTCCGTTACCTGCGTCTCCTCGTACTGTACATCGCTTGCTCGATGGCCCGACCCTGATCCTCAGAGAAGGGTGTCCCGATGGACGAGCAAGCAAGCAGGACCGCCCGAGCGTATCTCTTCGCAAACAGACAAAAAGTCCAGCACACTTGGTTCATACTACAAACAAACGCCGTTCCAAGACTCCCCGGGCCCTTCCTCCGCACCCACTACAACAAGAACAAGTTCAACACCGGCAACGCGCTCCCCGAATGCCTCCTCGTCCGTGAGCCATCAAGTTCCACACCGGCAAGACGTTCTTCACAACCCGCGACGTCCTCGGGACGACGTTCAAGCTCGCAAATATTGGAGAGAGGCCATCACAGAGTGAAAGGTGGGTGAACCAAGCGGTCAATCCCCGCACTTCGTTCATACTACCGACAGACCATGTTCCACGACTCTACGGGCCCTTCCTCCGCACCCAGTTCAACAAGTCCCACACCGACATCGCGCCCCTCACGACTTGCGACGTCCTCGGCACGTTGAAGCTCGCAAACATCGGAGAGGGCATGATAGAGTGAAAGGTGGGTGAATCAAGTGGTCAGTCAATTGCACTTTGTTCATACTACCGACAGACGCTGTTCCACGAATCCACGGGCCTGTCATCCGCACCCATTCCAACAAGTCCCACACCGGCAACGCGCCCCTCACAACTCGTGACGTCCTCGGCACGTTCCCTCCGCACCCACTTCAACAAGTCCCACACCGCCAACTCGCTCCCCGAATACCTCCCCTTCCGCGAGCCATCAGGTTCTCCACCGAACATACTCTTTCCGACAGACGCCATTGCACGACTCCGCGGGCCCCTCCTCCGTACCCACTTCAACAAGTCCCACATCGGCAACGCGCTCTTCACAACCCGCCACGTTCTCGGGATGTTCAAGATCTCAAACATAGGAGAGGGCATGACAGAGTGAAAGGTGGTGAATCAAGTGGTTCGTTCATCGCACTTCGTACATACTACCGACAGACGTTGTTCCACCTGTCCAAGTGCTCTTTGGATGACTGACGCCTCGTCAGCCATCCTCCGTACCCACTGATGATGCGTGTCCTCTGGCAGAGTTGCGTAGCAACGTCCTCCTAGTAGTGCGACATACGATGAGCTCGGATCTGCATGCGCTCAAGGCCATCACTAAGTGTCGCGTTCTTGCGCATCACGAGCTACAGCATACGGTGACCTAACCGAAGAACATTTTGATTGATGCTGACGGACCGTCCTCACCGACTTTGGCCATTCGAAGGAAGTTCCCCATCGCGTATGGCCAATCACGGCACCTCCCACACACCTTCGGGAACTCGCGGTAATATCTATTCACCGGGGAGCGAACCTGCAACGCCGCCTCGGATGAAAGGCGAGAGGGGTCAGAAACTGTCCAGAGCTTGGCTAGGGCAGGGTACTGTTCCGCCTGACACCACGACCAGTTTTTTTAGGCACAGCAAAGTACCTCGCTCTTGAGGTCTTACAGGGACTGCCATACAGCTATGAAGTGGACTGGTGGAGCTTTGGCACGATGCTGTACGAGATGCTGACACGAACCGTACGTTTAACTGCTCGTTGTCACATGTCGTGCGAGATGGGCTGATGTTCTGTGTCGCAGACGCCATAATCGTTCAGATATACATCTCAGGATACTGCGAGACGAGTAGCAATTCCCTGAAGACAGGCCCGGGGTGATGGACCAAGATACAAGAGTTTGATACGGGGTGTAAGTGACTAACACCCTTGCGGATGGTCTTGATCTTTTATCTTTTCAACAGTCCCCTATATCCCACCCATCGACTCTCGAATGCCAGCGATATCCAGAATTTTGATGACACATTTCTGAAGTGATAAACGACCCTAATCATCAAGGTCAAGTAGATATCGATCAGGATCGTGATCAAACTGACGGGCAAGGCACGGATGGTGATGATGCATACCCAACACCCTCTCACTCTCGTAGCCCATCAGACGAGAACGGCGTAGACGTGGTCGATGTATATTCGTCCAAGGTCACGACGAAGATGGTTCCGGGGATTCGGGAGAGGAAGGAAAGACGGATGAGGAAGATACCCCGTCGATTCTGACCGCCGATATCTTGGACAGTCCTGCTCAACCTATACACGAAGCCGAGAACTCAATGACGCAACGGCACCAAGGATACGAGCCTTTTTGCTCGCAGCGCCGTGGACCGGTATAGGCTGTCCAAGTTCCGCAAAGGGTTGAGCCGTCTCAACGGATCCGGGCGGAAGATCGTTCTCAGGTCTCTCAAAGGAATCGGATATCCAAGCGGTGGGCCTCGTGGATTCACCTACAGTAGTCCTGGCCTAAAATTCTGAAAGACGTCGCCGCAGGGAAAATCACCGTCGCCGTCTTTCTCTGCCAATGCGTCCACGATTAAGACGTCCACAATCTCGAATGCTGCAGCCAACGCTACCGTCTCGTCAATCTCAACCAATGGTGTGTTAACGCCGTCCGTATCGGCTCCTTGAAGCACGATGATCATGGCCATGTCACCGTTGGGATCCGACTCCGAGAGTCCGAGTTAGGAATCTCACGGGTATTCAACAGCGCCCGCACAGCCTCTCGCAACGCCCATGCCACGACACGGCAAGTTCGACGACGAACACGACACCATCACCGTCGCCCAACTTGAACCACGGTCTCCCGCGAGCGGCGGCGACGACGGCAGAACGATATGATGTGGCTCACCCGCCATCACTCGTGCCATTACACAGGAACAACAACAACGACACGGCGACGCGACGACTTGGACGACTCAAGTCCCACACCGGCAACGCGCCCCTCACAACTCGTGACGTCCTCGGCACGTTCAAGCTCGCAAACATTGGAGAGGGCATGGCAGAGTGAAAGGTGGGTGAATTAAGTGGTCAGTCCATCGCACTTCATTCATACAATCGACAGTTGGTGTTCCACGACTCCGCGGGCCCTTCCTCCGCACCCACTTCAACAAGTCCCACACCGCCAACTCGCTCCCCGAATACCTCCCCTTCCGCGAGCCATCAAGTTCTCCACCGAACACTCTCCTCCCGACAGACGCTATTGCACGACTCCGCGGGTCCCTCCTCCGCACTCACTTCAACAAGTCCCACATCGGGACGATGCACGATTGTACATCGTCCGCTACCACTGATGAATCGTCGATATCTACCACTGCCCGTCGTTCGCGCAAGAAGCGTTCCCATCCGTTAGAAGAGGATGCAACGCAAGGTCCTCATTGACGATTTCGAGATGATGCGTTATATTTTCTGTGTAGTACAAACTACTGATAGACCCTTTTCCGCGCCTCAGCGTGCCCTGCCTGCTATTCTCAGCACGCGAGATTGCCACAGTCACGCAGGAAATATTAATCAAACTCCCCCTTGCAGCTCAACTCCCAGGTCTCGTCAGCAGCGGACGCTGAACGTACACAAATTCCCGACGTCGGCACCAGCGCAATGTGAGGTGAGCCAAGAAGTGTGCCACGGGTGCATGCAAGAAGGGCTATACGGACATTTGACGCGGATATGGCGGGCGACTTAGGTAGGATGCGGTGCGGCATCCGGAAGACAACGGCGCAGGTGTGTTCACTCTGTCCGGTCGGTCATTGCCCCCTCGTCACGCTTTCTGGAGCCTTGAAATGGCAAGCACGTTGACGGCAATCGCGCTGAGCACCCCGACGGGGCTGTACAACCTACGATCGGTCACCCACAGGCTATCGATCCACGGCTTCGTGTCGCCTCTGGCGTATCTGGGTCGACAAGTTACGTGTGGATTGTTGCCGAAGAAGACGCCGCAAAGACGCCACGATCAACATAAGCAATGTCGGGGTTTGAGGAATAATACAGAAGTTGGGAGCTCGTTCCCGGGGATGGGTTTGCGTGGCGATTTGGAAAGCGACGTGGCTGTGGGACGTGAGTGCTTGAGCGAGGAGGGTGTGTAGCTGGCTTTCTTGCATTGCACCAATTACCTTGCTTGACAAGGTTTCTCCGAGCTCCATCATATCCTTTCCACACGTGACCAAGGTTTGTCTAATGATGATGACATCTGAGTTTCAACTCGAAGTAGTTCGGAACTGTCGTTTGAGAAATGGAGTTGCTACCTATACCCAAGCCGCCATGTCTAAGCATTCCGACTTTTTGCTGAAAATCAGCTCCTCAGCAACCCCTCCCAATGGGAGGGTCGTTCCGTCTATGGACAAGATCGTCGAAAGAGAGCTAGCCGACCGTTCTCTCGATGAAGGCATTATGAAATGCCCCAAATCACACAACATGATCGCCCGTCTTTTCCCCTTGTCCGAGCCAATCACTCCAACGGAACTCAACGACAAATATGCGGAATTGCTCTCCAATATGAACACGGAGGATCAAATTCCGACCCCCCCTCAGCCTGATACTACCAGAACAGTCCAACATACGCGCAATCTGCGCTCCCGGACCCGCAACCTGGTACAGGTACAGGCGCCAGTGGCGCCGAAGAAAGAGAGGCCGCCATCCCCCCCGAAAAAACTGTACAACACCAAGAAGAAACAATGGAACGTAAAGGGGTTTCGACCTGGGAAAGCCGACATGGCAATGGAAGGTGCGAGTGTATTAGTTCTGGCACTAAAGCCTCCTGCTGAGCATGGAGCTGACACGACACCCGCAGGCGTAATCATGGAGCAATTCCTGCGCTCAAAGATGTCCCCTGCGGCGTATACCCACACCACGCCACTTCACGGGAATGACGGAGTCCCTTCTAAGCACGATACAGATACAGATATCGTAGATTCTGCCGAATCCACTAAAGACCCTACCTCATCCTTCGATATTCCTAGACAAGGAGCAGCACACGGCGGGGACTCTTTCCGCGACCAAGATTATCACCGAGGGAAGCGACGTAAAAAGCAGGAAAGAACGATTGTGCGCGAGACCCAGTGGGCCTCGCTTTTGAATGCAGTAGCTGCGACGTTAGCGTTCAAGGAAGAGTCCCAGATCACATCTACATCTCTGCACTCGGACGGGGCCAATGGTCTCGGCCGTTGCTGGTACAGTTTCTTTTCCACCAAGCGTTTGCCGTCGGAGGAGGGACGAGTCCAGTGGAATCGAAAACCAGACTTGGTACTTCTCGAATGCGTAGGCGATTGTCGCGACTCAATCACTTGGAAAAACCTCCAAGCAATCGGCGAACTTACTTCCTCCGACCTGAAGCAAAACAAAACTTTAATCAGCTCCCTTAATACGAAGGCCTACATCTTATTATGTTCGCAGCCATGGCGACGCTATGTCCTCGCCTTCTCTCTAGCCGACGACGAATTGCGAATCCATTTATTTGACCGCTCTGGCGTCGTCGTCTCCCCCCCCATCAAATTGCATGCGAATGTATCCGAAACCTGTCGGATCGTCTACGCTTTTGCTCGCGCCAATCCGGTTGTCCTTGGCTTCGACCCCACGGTCAGAATCTTCGATTCACACATTCTCCGACCGCCATCCTCTTCGTCTGTGGGCACAATCGACATCGAACGCCACACTTATGATATCATCTCAATACTGTGGACAAGTAATGGATTCATCGGGCGCTGTACAAACGCCTTTCACGTTCGCACACAGCATGCCCCCCCCCCGCTCGTTGATGGGGAAGTAGATGAATATGACTACGTCGTGAAAGACGGTTGGCTGGAAGTCGATCTGATTAACCACGAGCAATCCATTCTTGATCATATTGCTGGTACGGAAGGTGTCCCAAAATTGTTGAAGGCTTGGACGGTCAAGAATGAAGGAAGAGACGATTCCACGGACCTTAACAGACCCAATGTGTGGGATCCCAGCTTAGCGCCACGCTATGTAACCCGTATCCACCGGCGACTATTGATGGCTCCACTTGGTAGCCCGTTGTCTTCATTCAAGTCGCAAAAGGAATTGCTTCTTGGCTTGATAGAAGGTCTCGAGAGTACGTCCATCATAGACTAGTCTGTGCCATTGCTAAACAAGTGCCTAGTTCACGAACGTCTTGTCACGGAAAAAAGTGTCCTCCACAGGGACATCAGTCCAAACAACCTCATCTTCCGGCGTTCGAACTGCGACTGTAGATCAGTAGTGCTGATCGATTTCGATTATGCCATCCGCCTGGATGGCAGCATGACCCGGTACCCTAAGGGAACGGTGAGTAAATTGAATGTCCCAGGGTAATGCGTGCGCGCGTATGACTAAAATTTCACAATAGGGAACATTACCGTTTGTGTCGCTAGCCGTTTTGCGACAGGCTGTATCGACTGAAGAGGATGTGGACATTCTGCATGAGGTCGCGGATGACCTCGAGTCCTTTTTTTACATGTTTATTTGGATCTGTGTCCTCCACACCGGCCCCAACGGTGCACATGATCTCCCAGACAACAATAACTCCATCATTACTAGGTGGGGGGAGGCGGTGTTGCAAGATGGTGGATTGGTCCTCGCTCAAGATGCAAAGAACTCGTTCATTCATGCTCCTAATAACATAATCGAACGACAATTTACGCCATACTTCAACAATCTGAAGCCACTAGCGCATGAGTGGAAGAAGTTGGTCAAAATCGAGGATGATCGCCGGGCCGCCATGGTGATGAAGTTTAACCAACACGAACCGGACGAGCCTAAGCCACTCTCTCACCAAAGAATCATTGAGCTGATACGCAGCTACGCCGATGACCTCCTGCCTGATTCCGGTAATCATCCACCCGAATCCCACTCCGATTCATCGCGATCGAAGAGGCAGACGCCATCGTTCTCGACCTTGCGTTCGACCGTGTTGGCGAAGAAAACACGGTATAACGTAGATGTCGTGGTGGAATCCGTTCGTTAGGTAACATAAAATATTGTCAGAACGCCGCCTGTCAAATCCACTTTTACATACCTAAATACGCGTACGCGCCGCGCCGCGTTGGTACAATTTGCAGTATATAAATGTGTGACACATTGTGTTCAATTCGCAACTGTGCTCGTCTCCCTCACATTCCTGTCGTTGATGGCCAAGGCCAACAACAAACGGCGCGGGTCCAGCGAGGGAGTTGCTGGTACACCTGCACCCTCTAAAAGGGCAAGGCCAGCAAGCCCCGTTCGTCGAAGTCAACGAAGTGGAAAGGGTTCGGGAGGCGCCGGGGAGCAACTTAGGAGAGTGGGGGATGCTATTGGAACCGTGGCTCAGAAGAAGTCGGACCGATTTGCTGCATCGGGCGAAGCCGTCAATCCGATGGCACCCGAAACTCCCAGGGGCCCGGGGAAGCGACGAAGCAAAGAACAAGTGAGTCTCTCCCGTCTTGACTCTGACGCCCTCCGTTGAACAGCAACCATAGTCCAGAGACTACCGGCCTCGATCTCCGGATGTCGATGATTCAGAACGCTACGCTCAAGATGCAGATGACTCAAGGTTCGGGTTCCAGCTTGTGAGTTGACATGTGCAGCACCTATTGAGTACTTAAAATTCTACATTACGGACAGCCAGCAGATGACGACCCGGACAGTCCGCCTCCTCATTTACCCAGCTTCAAAAGAGGGCTGAAGATCATCGCGGATGCACGGAAACGCCAACTGTTGCAGCGCGCAAGGACAGGTTTTGCGGATCGCAAAACTAGCAAGGCATCCCGTGAGGACGCTAACGACGCGATGTGCTTACCCGGGGATGATAACAGCGAAGAGGAAGAACTCGAAGAATTGGAAGAGGGTTTGGATGAAGGAACTCCTGATCGCGAGAAATTGTTCAACGGTAACGACGACCACGACCACGACGAATTGGGCGACGGCGGCGGCGACAAGGAGGAGGGTGACGAGGACGAGGAAGAGGACGAGGAAGAGGAAGAGGAAGAGGAAGAGGACGAGGACGAGGACGAGGAGGGTGACGGCAACGACGATTCCGGTGCTCGGAGCAAGAAGGATATGGTGTGTGTAGACCACCCTCCGTTCTCAATACTCATCGATTACAGGACCTATCTGATCGACGAACTGCTGACAACCGGCACAAACGACTACGAGACTCGCGTGGCAAGGCAAAGGTAAGTCCGAGATTTGGAGGCAGATCTTCTCGCAGTGTTACTCATGTATCAGGATGTCAATATACTTGAGGCCCACTATGCGAAGAATCGTCGACCTCGACCTCCATCGCCGGCAAGACTGCGTGGTTTACAGCCGCAGGCGGAGCCAAACGCAAGTGATGAAGACGCTACCCCTCGACACCGACGTCACTCGAAGACTCAGAAACAAACCCGCTCCGCGGACCCGACCCAACTCAATTTCTATCCAGCGAGATGGAAAGACTTCCTCGAGGAGTGCAAGACCGAGGTTCGTACGTATGCTGCGGTTCGCGAACCATGGCCACAAAACAGAGCCGCGGTAAACGGTTTCATTTCTGATGCGATCAGCATGACGGTACAAAAGTGGAGACGAGAAAAGCGAAATGCCGATAAGCACTACTATCCAAAGCATAAGAAATCCATGTGCAAGCTGGTACGTATCTTATCCCAACTACGCTGCATTGCTGACTCCCTGTTCAGCTCTTCGAAGATCTTGCTTCGTGGCGCGGCGAGTTCAAAAAGGCAGCAGCGAGTTCCGTTCGTGCGCATTATGATTTGTTTCCACCAGCAGGTAGCCAACTCTCGAAGACTGAGACGCGCCAATTTATCAAACGCGCTGCCGAAGATCTAATCCGGAAGTCGGCGTTTGCGCACGGCGGGAAAGATGACCAGGTAGTATTATTCCGTTTACTTTGGACCTCATTCACTCAAGTATTCTTGATCCCCTGCAGGGCCATACGAACAATTTTGGCCACCCAGCGATCCGTGAACTCATTCATGTTTTCTTTTTTAGTCGCGAGAACCGTATTGGCAATCTTCGCGTGGCTGAATTTGGGACACGCATCCCGAACAAAACACTGACCTTTGCTGTTACTGCGGTATGTCCTTGACGTTTGAATTTCCTTCTGCAGAGCTGGCTCACGTCATTATAGATACGTTGTATTCTCGACGGATATCGAACAAATGGCAAGCCAAAATTTCCCTATTTCAGTGGTGAGGCATACCGTGTGAAGTGGCACAAGTATAATGAGCTCGTTGGAAAGCTCGAGTCTGATGACGTACATTCTGAGAAATTGGATCAGATGTGTCGTGAGATTGCTCGCACTGGCATGCAAGTCGAATGTATTTTTCCTTTGGTTTGATACTGATATTGAGTCGTAACACCAGTGCCAGTGGAGGTGGAGGTCTCATTGACTCTGACGGGGATACTAGTGATGAAGAAGATTATGGAGTCAACCTAGATTGAGTAGATTGCAACATTCGGTTACCCTTCAGTATTTCACATTACATTCAATCGAGTAGCATTTTTGGGATGATATCAAGTTAATTACAACTGTGTATTGAGGAGCAGGCTCATGGCACGTGGTATGATGCTGGAATCGACAATATGTGATTTTATTCATCAAATCTCGAGTAGAAGAGGATAGACTGTGATAGCATTTTGAAACACTCTGAGGGATCTATTGGACTCACAGATGCTGCTGGGACTGCATACACCATCCTGTTCTCTGACAATGATCAATACTTGCAATGAGCTTCACACTCTCAATTTCTCAAATTCTATCAAGTGTTGACATCCTACTGGGAGATGAAGAAAATTGTTATTTTGAGAAGACTGTGAAAGATAGTCATAGTCTTTCAATTTAAGAATGTGTTGTGATAGACATTTGAATCATCAATACCATAGCAAAACAATATTAATCTTATAAATACTATGAAACACTATGATTGTCTATCGTTTGCACCCATGCTATGAGACACTATGGTGTTGCTATGAAAGCACTGTCAAGTTGGACCCTCACTATGAGCACTATGACACTGTACAGTACTGGACAGCACTGGACAGTACCCCCTGAATTTGCTGATGATAGCGACGAGAAAGAAACTGAACACATTGATGAATACCTCGCAGAGCAACGAATATGATGAGACCATACCCGATACAGGCCACGAGACAATCAAGGCAATGAAAATGAATCTGAGCGTATCAGTATAAACCCGGACGGAGAATGAAGATTGAAGCATATCATACTTAATCGAGACACTGACGGAAACGAGACAGAAAGAAAAAGACTGCTGCTTGCTTGAAATCACGTCAGGATGAGCGGGAGAAGATCGAGGGAAGAAAGTACGTACCCGGAACCTGATAAAAGATAGTTGGAATTGGCCTGTGAAACGAAATTCAGCACTACGGGATCAGGGGTCGAGTCCTGACCATACCCTGATTGCCAAAAACGGAGGTAGGGTTTAAACGTGTGACAATAGTTGGAATGAGGGAAAGAGGGAGCATGAGGACGATCGGGACAACTCAGATGCGAGGCAAGTCCTGAAGAGGCAAACGTGGTCCGTACATGGCCGAGCGACTATTCCTGTGGCTGGCCCGGGGGATGTGTGCCCTCGTCGGTAGTGCAAGAGGGAAAAGGGTGAAATGACTTATACTTCCTGGGAAAGATCAAGGGGAATTTCTAGCGACATACGACCCTTCCGAACGTCAGGAGCGTTGGCTACTGGGGAAATAGGCATGGAAAGTGGAGTCAAGGGATAGGTCGATCCCTTGTTCGACACGTCGCTGTCTGTTCCAGTGTTAGAGGATGCACAGTCTAACGAGCCTCGCCTCTCGTTGTGAGGACCCTGCGGAAGTCTGAGACGTGGGTCCTCCTCGGGATCGTCACTGTGTTCGCAACAGGTGTCGTCGGAGAGGTCCTGAGGACGGCAGTCCATGAATGGATCGAGGATGTATGCCTCTCTCCGCAACGCAAGAGGGGAGAACGTGGGCGAGGACTTAACAACCTGTACTTCTTTATGGAGACCGGGCGTATTCGGTGAAGACGTGCGGTCATCGAGAACGTTGGGAGCATTGATAACGGAGATCGCAGACATCGGAGGCGGAGTCAAGGGATAGATGGATCCCTCGTCGGACACATCGCTGTCCGGTGTGCAATTGGAAGGATAACTTGACTCGAGCGAGTTTCGCCTAGAATTGTGCGAAACTCCTCCTTCTTCCTCGTCGTCATCACTGTACTCCGAGTCACTATCCTCGGAGATGTCTCGAGCATCGATGTCCAGGCTGGGATCGCGAAGTTCGGCAAGGATCCTCCTCAATATCATCGTGAGCGACGTCCAAGCGCGCTACGAGGTGTTCAATCTGCTCACATTCCAGAAAGTGGGGTGGAAGTACTTGGCGTACACCATGTTGATGTGCTGTCGATGTTCGTGTCAGCCTCACCAAAACTCGAGGCATGTGAAACATAAACATCGAACGTACATCAGGTGCGTTCTCGAGATAGACCGGCCAGTCGGTTGTAGCAGCAGTGGACGCCGCGGTGGAACTGATATTACGGACTGAAGACAACAAACCAGTCAAGGACGCCCAGGTGTTGCTCTTCTGGGCAGCGTTGGCTGCGCCCCGCTCATGGTAGAAGTACCCTGCAACTGGAACAACGGCGACGACCGCGAACAAGAAGCCACCCGTCCCAAATATGTACTGGGGCGCCGTCGAACCAGATAGTCCGGGCGAGCCTGGAGTGATAGTAGTCAAAGGAGCGGAGGTAAAGAGCGTGGGCGCAGTAGCGAGAGATGGGATAGGAGACATGGTTGTTCAACAATGAGCGAATTGAAGGGTGAGGCGAAGTGGTGGATGAGGATTTAAATAGTGCTATCATGTCAGGATTGGCTGACATGGAGGGAGGTGACCTTGTCAGCCACATGGAGCAGGAAATGAAGAATATTGGTGCGAGACGATGTGAAAGATGACGATTAGTGGACAGCGCCGAAGGTTTACAGAGGTAGTACTTACCTCGATATGACTATGAGATCAGAAGATCTATGACATAGCGACACATGCTTGTCTTGGTTCCCCGATTCGTTGAAGTGGATATGTCTCCTGTATGGGACAGAAGTGATGGGAATAACACAGGGCGAAGACGTCCTCCAGCATTGAGTACCGAGTCCCCCCCACGATATGAGAGAATGCATGATGCGCACCAAATCCAATTACCTTCTTCATCACCATCTGAGCATTCATAGCTTCGTTATCATCTGAAGAATCAGGATGGTGCGGTGGTGGTGACGACTCCGTCGCAACTTCACATGGACCAGGGTTGCTAGTAATACTCTGCCGTCTGCTTTCCTCTACTCACCGACATTCGATGGTGTATAAAGTAACATGCATCTCGCCGGTCGAGGACTTGGCGTAAGAAGGGATCACAAGAACTTGCAGGGCGTACAAAACCTGCGCCGGCGTACGCTAAGCGCTTTGTGTAGTACTAGAGGTCTGGTCAACGTACTCACGTGATTACCTTCGTGTCATTTGTCATGTCCGAGTCCCCATGACTCCGTGAGTCGTTCGACCCCATCTCGACCCTCTCGACGTCTGTCTTCGCATGTCTAACTTGATCAATGATGATGGGCCGAAATTGGGTATAGAATCGTAGCGGCGCGAGCGCCTGTCCCCGACTCTAGTACTATGGCATATGATTGTGTTTCCGTTCGAAGTTGCAACTCATCGTTCGCTTGCTACCCTCATCTACTACTGCTAGACATACATTGTTATGAACGGCAGTTGATGGCAGGACGACCTGTAGGGTATTTGTGAATGTATTCAGAGACCGTATTTAACGGTATGTCTCTGACTCTAATGTCGAGTCAATCCTTAAGTGGAAGGGGTCTCCACCGAAGAACACACTCTAAGTTCTCGTCGGCCGCGTACACAAGCGTAGGTGGTCTTCGTAGTAATACAGCGGCGACAATAGGTCCATAATGATGTTCGAAAAATGCCGAAATCAAACTACGAAGATTCCGGCGGTCTGAACCGGCAGGAAGAGGAACCAGTTCGAACTTTCGTAGTACCAACACACGGACAGAGTGAGGTCGAGAGTGGGACCAGCGGGAGATGTGAATGGATACCGTTCCTGGGTTCTGTAGCGGTCGCTCATACTGGTGAACACAACATCATTAAATATATATAATGTCAGAATTCGAAAAAAATGAGTGAATGTTGAAACTTACCTGGGGGGAACGTCACCGTGCCATATAACCTGTGGGAATATACAACATTCTCAGCGACCCGCTGTGTATTGACAGACAAACGAAACCTCGGGCAAATCGACCTCTGCTCGAAGCAGGTCGTCATGATTGCCCTTCAGCTCCGCATTCGTGAAATGATTCCAGCTAGAATGAACACCCATCAGCTCCTTTACCACCGTGGTTGACTCGAATACACAAAGTACACGTACGTGCTCGCGTCTCCATACAGTAAGGCACTGCTCTTGATAACCTGCTTCCCGTTCTTGCATCGCTTACATTTAAATGTGTCCGTGTCGTGCGTGTCGCAAATCGTGTTTTCGTTGAACGTGAAGAGTTGTCGAAGAGACTCGATCGAGAAGTGTCTCTCTGTGTCCTCTTTCTCGTCCACCACTGCGGAGGACAGCGCCTGCTTGTTAGCTTGTCGCTGGAAGATCATTTCTTCGATCGTTTTCCAGGGGAAATAAATTGGTAGACAAAGCCTGCACGTAGGTCAGTCATGATGCCGCGGAACTATGTCGAAACTTGGCATACATTCTTTATTTTGCCCGTCACGCCATACACGAGCAAGAGCCTGTTGGTCGGCAGCAGGATTCCAATCTTGAGAGTCTTGTTAGTTATTTGCCTATGAAAAGCGAGCGAACATACATACCGGGATCAAAAAGAATTGAACGGTTTGCACCGATGAGATTTATACCGCACCCTCCGGCCTTCGAAAAGAGCAGGAAGATGAACTCCTTCCCGGTCGGGTCGTTAAACTGATCGACGAGTTTTTGACGTTTCGTGATTGTCATAGTCCCGTCCAAACGGAAAACCCCATACCTTGCAGTATGATATGAATAATATTCAATAGGAAGAGGTTCAGATGGGACGTACTTTTTTTACTTCGGCACAGCTTCTCAAAGAGGTCGAGTGTCTGGGTATAATTGCTCATGAGCACGATCTTGTCGTTCATCGTAGCCTTGATTTGATGAAGGAACCTGTAGAATGGAAATGCGATCGGACGTACGGCGATGAGAATCGAACAAAGAGTACAGAGAAGGTCAATCACCTCTCCAAGACGACAAACTTGCCCCCCCCCCCTCCATTCACACCTCACACCTCCTTGTACCTCGGCTGCCGAACATGAATCCCGACCACGGATGATAGCGTTCTCGAAGTTTTCCTGAAATCTTCGCGCGCAGGAAATTGGGGTTGGCGAAATTAAGAAGCGAGAAGTACTCTGAGAGGTGGTTCTATACCAAATGTGGAGGCATCGAGGCGTCAACAATGGATAGCAAGATGCATATATGCGACTGAAAAAGGAAGAACAGGGTACCTGAATGGGTGTACCCCGGGCCGTTAATATGACACGGCGTTTGACATCGAGTGTGTTGAGGGACTGAAACGTAGTAAGGGAGTCTGCACCAGGAGAACGTGTACGGTGAGCAACGGCTCCGTTTCACAAGTGTACCAGAGTAAGTAAGGACCACAGACCAGAATTCTTGAGTCTGTGTCCCTCGTCGCAGAGCAGCAGACCGATACTCCTCTAGCCTCTACCCATCTCCCGACTTTCTCCAGTAGAGCGGCTTTCCCGCCTTGGCCGTCAATCGCCAGCGCAGAAATCGTGTCCTTTCCCAGCCATTTCACTAGAATTCCATTGAAAATGCTGCTGGATCATCACGAGGGAGACGACATGCCTAATTCATTTGCCCAGTTCTTGACCAGACTGGAAGGACATGCTATGATACACTTTTCGATCGTCGGCTTTCCGGCGTGGGGAGACTGTTTGACTAGAGTCCAAAGAAGGGCGATGCACTGAAGGGTTTTACCGAGCCCCATCTCATCGGCCAAGACTCGGATACAACCATACTGATTGTCCACCAACTTTCCCGTCGTGCATTTATACAGGAACTACGGATCCACACATGAGCGTCAGCAAAGCATATACGATAAACAATCACCTTGACACCCTCGATTTGATGGGGACGAAGTACTTTACAAAGACGGGGATCGATGACGACGGGTACCTTGGGGATTGCCTCTTTCTTGTCTTTGCCTTCGCCCAAGAGCGTGCGGAGACTCTTGTGAGGATTGTACATTCCGGCCGTCTTTTCTTGTGCCTCCTTGATCGCGCGTTCCTTGTATTCCTCCTTCTCCCTGGCCTTCTTTTCCTCGTCAGTCTCTCGGTCGTCTATGGTCGGATCGTATGATACGATCACGTGGTCCTCCATCAGGTCGTGTAATGGCCGTGGAAGGACCTTTGCCTGTGGACGTATACCGAGAGAAACGCCCGTCGGGACGAGAGGGACAATTTGCCCACTCTTGTTGGTCATGGTCGGCATCGAGAACCTGCGGACCGACATCATCTCGAAAGGCTTCGGCTTGTACGCGGGAAACGTCTTGATGGCAGCCTTGAGTTCCTCCTCGTTGAACGTGCCATCCCTGTCCTTCTTTTTTCTTTTTCTTCTTCCTCGCATCGTCCGAGTCGGAGTCGTTCTCGTCCCCCTGAGCCTCTTTGTAGGAGACGCGCTTGCGTTTACGGGCCGGCTGCACGCGTTCGTTGGATACTAGGACTGTTGGGGGGCTTGAATGGCTTGTAGACGCGGGGTGCTTTCTTGGAGACGATCCACGACGCGCCCGTCCGTCGTTGTCGGTGTACGCCTGAGCATGAATGTTAATGCCGTATGGACAAGACTGAGAATTACTACTTGCGCACGCGACGCGTAAAATCAACACGTGACCAGCTATCAACACTACTCTCATGAGCGACGAGGCGCTTCCGATGTGGAGACCATCTCCTTCGCCGGAGGAGTCCTGGAGTGATGCCTCAGGTGCCAACGAGGACGGAGAGTGGCCCGTCAAGGCCATCGCAGGCGAAGAGATACGCCTCGACGGCACACCAAGGTAACGCGCGCTATACCGCAATCGACCACACACATCTCAGCGCGCCTTCACAGATACGAAGTACGTCCTCACCCATCACCCGTCTCTCGTGCGCCATTTCCCTGACAAAGTGAGGTCGAGAGTTGGACCAGCGGAGGATGTGAATGGATACCGTTCCTGGGTTCTGTAGCGGTCGCTCATACTGGTGAACACAACATCATTAAATATATATAATGTCAGAATTCGAAAAAAAAAAAATGAGTGAATGTTGAAACTTACCTGGGGGAACGTCACATATAACCTGTGGGAATATACAACATTCTCAGCGACCCGCTGTGCTCTTCTCGAGCCTGCAGGGAAAACGCCAAGTACTAGGCGAGACTCCTTCAAATACCACCGAGGCGAATCCCGTTCGTACTGCGCGTTGTGATGATATAGTCGACCGAGAAGTGTCTCTCTGTGTCCTCTTTCTCGTCCACCACTGCGGAGGACAGCGCCTGCTTGTTAGCTTGTCGCTGGAAGATCATTTCTTCGATCGTTCCAGTGGAAATAAATCGGTAGACAAAACCTACGCGTAGGTAAGTCATGATGCCGTGGAACCGTTTCGAAGCAAGAGCCTGTTGGTCGGCAGCAGGGTTCCGATCTTGAGAGTCTTGTTGGTTATTTGCCTATAAAAAGCGAGCGAACATACATACCTGGATCAAAAAGACTTAAACGGTTTGC
Organism: Leccinum barrowsii; assembly: GCA_038092195.1. Classification (NCBI taxonomy): domain Eukaryota; kingdom Fungi; phylum Basidiomycota; class Agaricomycetes; order Boletales; family Boletaceae; genus Leccinum; species Leccinum barrowsii. Next base: position 19,516 of record JBBPPY010000455.1, read on the forward strand.
GCCAATGAGATTTATACCGTATCCTCCGGCCTTCGAAGAGAGCAGGAAGATGAACTCCTTCCCGGTGGGCGTCATTAAACTGATCGACGAGTTTCTGACGTTTCGTGATTGTCATAGTCCCGTCCAAACGGAGAAGCCCATACCTTGCAGTATGATATGAATAATGTTTAATAGGAAGAGATTCAGACGTGACGTACTTTTTACTTCGGCATAGCTTCTCAAAGAGGTCGAGTGTCTGGGTATAATTGCTAATGAGCACGATCTTGTCGTTCGTCGTTCGTGGGAGTCGGGGATGTGATGAAAGTGACGTCTATGCGTGTTGAGTTCAGTTTGCTAGGTGAGGGGAGAGTGTGTATGCAGGCATAGATACATGTACGACATGCTCCAGACATGATGGTGTGGGCAAAAAACCGAAAGTTTTTCCGATCCGAGACCCCAAACTTGTTGGGCAAAGCGAACTGTGAGGTGGGATGGGTAACCGAATAGTGATACGGCCGCGGACAAATCTTGGACAAGAGATTTGGCAGAGTCCGAAAAGAACGACTAACTTGAAAGCAGCTCACGCCTTACCCAGCAGGTTGGGATTCGAGAGCGCTTCGCGCTTTCGCCTATCCTCGCTGGCCACACTCTGGCCACTCCCTCCTCTCCTCCTAGTGCATGGAGAGATGATTCCGAAGACAACAGAAATCGATAAATAGCAACGACTAAGTAAATGCGGGTATTCTACCAAAAAAAAAAAACTCCCAAAACGTCAAAAAGTTTCCAATCAGATCCTTTTTTCTTCACCGTCCACACACATCCACATCCCTCACACCCCTAGCGCATGTGAAAGGCATTCGTCGAGCATCTGTCAGATCACATGGTGTATCAGTAACCACACCACCACCAACTCCGCGCGCCCAGGCTCAGATCGGCGTCGATCGGACTAATCAGCTGCATGGTCGGTGTTGTATACACAGAGGTCGACGATGTCATAGGTGGGAGTGCGACTGCGACTGTGACTGCGATTGCGATTGTGAATGTGAGTGTGAGGCTTGCACCGGTGGCGTGATCGACCGGTCGTGCGTAGCTACACTCGTCGGCGAAGACATCGTAGGAGGAACAAATATCAAGATTCAGAAAAGGTAAAGACCGATAAGATTGCCTCTCACGTTCGTTATGATCATCATATCTATCACTGCGTTCTCCATCTCGCGTACGACCGGATGATCCATAACACTGTTGGGAATATCCAAGCAGCGGCTGGACCGAATCAAGGTAAAACATATAAAAACGCCAGTCGTTTCTCGGCGCTTGTCCAGGTGCCAGGTGCCATTGGATATCGCCAAGTTCGTTTCTATTCGCATATGCCTCCCGATCACGCGCTTCTCTCCCCAAGGACGTGACCCACGTCTCATTGTCAGTGATAAATTGGGGCCAGTGAAAGGGACCCAAGGATCTTCTGATGCAGGGTTGTAATTCACTATATTGGAGATGACTTCTGTGAAACGAAATGCGAATCAAAGGTCGACCTACCGAATCACTGCCATAAGAGGATGCTGTATGGGGCCTTCATCCCGAAGTGCCTTCAACCATAATAAGACAAGACCCGGTGCATCTTCCTTTGAAAAGCTCTCTCTGTACAGATCGTCTGAGCTCGTGTAGAGGAGAAAGATAGAAAAATACGTACATCACATCATCAAGCAAGAATGCTGCCGCGTTATAGCTATTCAGTCCTACCAACCATTCATAGGTAGAGCAAGGAAACAACGAGGAAGTGAACAAAGGCGCGTCACATTCTTCCATTACCTGATGAGAGAGTTAAGAATGAACAGATCAACGGATGCAGAATATCAGACAACCATCTTCTCGGGGTTCCCCGTGACCATACTCTGTGTATGTAGCCATGCCCTGAATACAGCTTCAGTTTCCTTGAGATGGGAATTAGGCACACTCGCTGGGTCCTTGCCAAGCATCGAGAGAAAGTCAGGAAGACGATATACTTTGGTAGACATTGGGAAGTAGAATGGTGGGTGTGATTTCGCGTCGATATGCCATGCATTATGTATACCTCGGATTCAATGGTTTTCGCATCCTGACGAGGCCTGGGGATCATTAAGCGGAAAAAGCAGGATCTTTGGGACAGATTGAAGGCCTTCTTTATGTCAAGTATACTAAGAATGCAGTTAACAGCAAGACAGCGGGACTTGAGAAGTCTCATTACATGATGGCAAACCTGCCATCACCGACATTTCGCAATCAGCATCAATGTCTTTTCTGAAACCGTTTGCAATTTTCCCCATTGCACCCATACAGATGGATTGCGAAGTCATCCACCACATGATGGCCAACCCTTCCATCACTGATATACGTGGTCGTGGTTGCGGTGCGCGTGTCGCTGACACCGTTCCGTCTCCCCGTCCTCGTCCTCGTCGCTGACGCCGTCCCGTCTCTCCGTCCTCGTCGTTTTGCCCTTGCGCGATGTCGTCGTGGTCGTCGTGGTCGCGGTGTCGCTGACGCCATCTTCCTCGCCGTCCTCGTCGCGGTGTCACTGCCATCGCCCCGTCCTCCCCATCCCGGTCGTCTTCGCCGTGACGCCGTGTCGTCGTCGTTCTCGTCGTCGTTGCTGTTGCAGCGTCGCCGTGTCAACGTCGTCGTGGTGTTGGGGACGTCGCACGACGCGGACGTGCAGAGAGGGAGTGGGAGACGGAGAGAGGGAGGGAAGAGGAGTCGGAGTCGA
>JBBPPY010000456.1:0-22213 GCA_038092195.1 Leccinum barrowsii
CAACTCTATCAGAGTCAACTACTTGGTTCTGGACGAGGCTGACAGGATGCTTGATAAAGGGTTCGAGAATGACATTAGAACGATCATCTCACATACAGTGCAAGGAGCCGGTCGGCAGACTATGATGTGTGCGTGCTCTTGTCATTTATGTAGACATGCTCGTAACAATCTATCAGTCAGCGCGACATGGCCGGAAGCCGTGCGGAGGCTCGCAAGCACGTTTCAGCAGGATCCTGTCCGGGTAACGGTGGGCAGTGACGATCTGACGGCAAATAGTCGTGTCGAACAAACCGTAGAAGTGTTTGATGATCCTCGGGAAAAAGAGTGCGTGCATTGGTTTCGCATTGCCAACATACCATGCTCATGAATCTTTAGCTCTCGCCTAACCAAAACGCTGAAGATGCTTTCGCACAAGAAGACGTCCAAGAAGGGCTCTGATGAGGCTCGCATTCTTGTGTTTGCTCTGTATAAAAAGGAGGCATCACGGGTTGAATCGATGCTTCGCCAGCAAGGATATTCGGTTGGTGCGCTTCACGGTGACATGTCGCAGTCTGCTCGCATGGAGGCTCTAGAGAAGTTTAAGACGGGCGAAACAGGGCTGTTGGTGGCGACGGATGTGGCGGCCCGAGGATTGGATATTCCCAACGTCGGAGCTGTCATTAATTACACCTTCCCATTGACCATCGAGGATTATATCCACCGGATTGGAAGAACCGGTAAGCCACCATCGAGTCATGGTTCTATCTTCCTGCGGCGAAACTTATGCGTTTGTAGGTCGAGGTGGACGTAGTGGAAAGTCGATCACGTTCTTTACTGGTGAGAAACACGAGCGATCACTGGCTGGAGAACTGGCTCGGGTTCTGCGGGACTCTCATTTCGACGAGATGGCGGACAGACTTGGCGACAAGTTCCCGATGACGATCAAGAAGAAGACGCACGGTTCGTATGGGGCATTCTTTAGGGAAGATGTCGGAGGCAGTGCGACAAAGATCGTGTTTGATTGAGCTGGTACTAGTGTTGTATAGAGACGAGTTTCGGATGCGAATAAGCTTTGCGCCTGAGGTCGATTGAATTTGTGGTGTTGCTGGCAGCAGTGACTCGACACAGCACTTGCTTGAAGTACGACCGTCCGTAGCAGGCACGCCTCGCTGTAGCAGCGCAGTTTCACTCTTTTTTTTTTTTACCCTCACCCATTGACTAGCGACCATGATGGGCATTTTCAGCCAGGCTGGCTCCCATATCCGTAGGGCACGAGGCCTCTCCGTGGAAGATAGGGCACCAGAGGACACCGAGCCTGACGATACTTCAATCCTGTGCGTCCTCAGCTTCCCCCTCCCCCTCCTCCTCCCCATTCTTATCCGTTTCTCCTCGTCGCTTCACCGTCAATGCTGCGCTTCACCGACACCGACTCGGACAGAGACGATAATGAGGGCTCCATCATCACCTCCCTGATATCCCAACTCAGGTACGCGCTTCCATCCATCCACAGGCGCTCCCTCTTTCCCTGGCTGAGATCCCCTCCGTTTCTAGAGTAGGCATGGACCTCTCCAAGGTGACGTTCCCGACGTTCGTCCTCGAGCCGCGCAGTATGCTCGAGCGCATCACGGACTTCATGTCCCACCCAGACCTCATCTTTGGGTAAGGGCTTTCCTCTCTTCCTTATGTCATCACCAGCGTACCCTAAGACCACCTTCCTCGTCATCCTCGTCCTCCGACCAAACCCTGCCAGCGCGGAGAACTGCGCAGACTCGGACGAAAGATTCATCCGCGTACTGCAGTACTACCTCGCAGGGTGGCACCTCAAGCCAAAGGGCGTCAAGAAACCGTGCGTCCTTGTCCTGTCGACAAGTCGCATTAGTGCTCAACGCGTCTCTCCACAGATACAACCCCGTACTCGGCGAATTCTTCCGCTGCCGGTATGAATACCCCAATCACACGCACGGTTTCTACGTCGCAGAACAAGGCAGGTCCCCCCCTCCACCCCCCCTGTGTATCGCCCTATCGTCGCGGACTAGACCTCATCGCACGCGTACGCAGTATCACACCACCCTCCGGTCTCTGCATTCTTCTACATATCGCCCGAGAACCGTGTCAGCATCGTAGGCGAACTGAGACCCAAATCCAAGTTCTTGGGAAACAGCGTATCGACGACGATGGAGGGCGAGAATCGCATAACGCTCATGGGCCAGCCCGACGACGGAGGTAGGCGTTTCACAATCAGTAACTCCATGCACGTGACTTATCCTGATTGCCCCCACGCAGAGTATGTCGTCACCATGCCCAACATGTACGCGCGCGGTATATTGTTTGGCAAGATGGTCTTGGAGCTTGGTGATACCTGCGCTGTCAAGAACGAGCGACACAGACTGTCTTGCGATCTCGAATTCAAGACCAAGGTCAGTCCCCTTCCCCTCCACGTCACCTTTACCCCTGATTTTTGGGCAAAAGGGTTTCTTTTCTGGCACGTACAACGCGATTGTAGGACGCGTTCGTAAAACAGCCTACGACATTGGCGAAATCTCGGGAAGATGGAGCCACGTGATGGAATTCAAGAGCACCCAAGTTCGTGTCCTCACGCCCGCGTGTATGATGAATCGCATTGACGTTTTCTCGCGAGAAATAGAACGGAAATAGACGAGTCCTGTTCGATGTTTCCAAAGATGGTCAGAACATCGCGCCCAAGCGCGTCGCACCGGAAGACGAGCAGGAACCTTACGAGTCTAGACGGTACGTTAGGGCCGATCGCCACCAACTTATCGGCGGGTCCAGACCCTTTTTTTCCTCCTCCCCCCCAATTCGATTTCATTTAAACGAAGGCCTTTTTTAGATTGTGGTACAAAGTCACGCAGGCAATCGAGGCCAGGGACATGGAAGCGGCTACGCGAGCGAAGACGGCGGTCGAGGACGCCCAACGCGATCTCCGCCGTCGGCGAGACGAGAGCGGAGAAGTGTTCGTTCCTAGATTCTTTGAACTCCGAGACGGGAGGTGGTATCCCAAGCTGAGGTGAGTCTTTGGCTTGCGATCATATCCGCGATCATCTCCCAACACCTCGATCCCCGCCCTTTTTTTTTCCACATTGACGCGTTTCCTCTTAGTATTCCACAAGATAATTCAGATGCAGCAATACTTGCCGTAGAAACTTGGATATGGCCCAGTGCATAAACATCCACACACACTTTTGCTTTCTTTTCTTTCTCTTCCTTTTCTTTTGCGCAATTTTTTTTGTTATATGCTACAACAATCCAATATCCCTCAATCTCTTTTCACCGTGCTCATCTTGGACGTCCACCCTACTACCACCACCCCCAAGTTTTACTCCGGTTAACCCCACACGATTTCACACAACTAATGCATCCATTGGATCTGTACCTTGTAGCAACAATTGAGGGTATATAAAGTGGCCGTGACTTCCAGCGGGGAAAATGTCGTGGTGTGAAGGACCTAGGGATGCCAAACAATAGCAGGAGAGACAGAGGTATGCATAACGTCGACAGACAATCAAATCGAAGCAACGAAAGTGAGAATGCATGCAAAAAAAAAAGAGAGACAGCTAACCAGAAAATCGAAAACCAAGAAGAAAAAGACTATTACATCAAGGATATATGTGTGTAATAAACGGTATGATATATCCACCGATTGTCGGTTATAAGTTGCCCCAAAAACGGGTCGTGAGGGTTTTAAAAGTCTGAATCGTGAAGGCGTATCTCGCCCGAAAATGTGCTTGCGCCTTATGACCACCATCCGTCTTCGTCCACGGTCGGAGTGAGGGAGACAGTGCTGGGCGTAGGCGATGCAACGGACTGCACTCTATAAGTAGATGCGACCGACGGCGGCGGTCGGTACGATGGCGTCGGAGCCGCTTTTCTAACGAACGGCGCCGCAACTCCTACATTCGGATACCGTGGTGCATGCATGGAATCCCAGACGGAGGAGGACTGCGGAGGGGTATCACTGCGCCCAACCGGAGTTCCGTTGGCACGCCCAATGGGGGTACATGAGCGGTCAACACCAAAGATAGTACTTGCACGCGAATCAGGCCGTGGCGGCGAGGTGTTCTTGGTGCGCAGAGTCTGGGCCTTTGATTTGCTAAGCTCTGCTTCCAGACGTGCCACCTTGGCCTCGAGGCCGGAAACTTGATCACGGAGTTTATTTTCGCGATCCTGTGCGGGTGCATTGCCATCAGCCAGTCACTTCTCATATTCATATGAAGACGGCGTGTAAAAGTTACCTTGATCAAACGGTCTTCCGCCTCCTTCTCTTCAAGTTGCAGTTTGACGAGCGAGTAATCGGCGTCGAGCTGCACGTGTACCTGCTCCACCTCGTCCAGCTTGTTCGTCGTCGTCTCCAACTCAATCTCGTACTCCCTCGTACGTCTCTCCCATTCGCTCGCGCGTTGTTGCGCTTGGATGAGGCTTTGCTTCGCAGCGCTCGCAGCACGCTCGCTGTTGGCAGCCCGAAGCTCCTGGTCACGTACCCGTTTCTGGAGAGTCGAGTAGTCAGACTCGAGTTGCCGCTGCTGATCGCGCAGACGCCGGAGTTCCCTGAGCTCCTCTTCGTCGACTTGCGGCCTGAAAGTTACGAGGGTCTCAATTTGCTCGGTGGCCCGACGGAGATCGTCCCAGTGACTCTGTTGAGCAATGAGAGACTCGTGCTCTTGCCGTAAAAGCCCAAGCGATTGCGCCGTAAGCTCTTTCTCGCGTTCCGCCATCTTGACTTGGATTTGCAATTCGTTCAACTACAGATTCCAGTTCACCTCGTTGCACCGACACCAGGAATGGAGAAAATGCGTACCTGAGCCTTGGTCACCTGCTGTTCAGCAACGGCGTCCTTGTTCTCCTTCTCCAACTCAGCAATACGCTCTTGGTTCGACTGAGCGACTACATCCGACGTCTTCAATCTCGCCAAACTCTGCGCAAGCGCGTCCTCGAGCTCCGAATTGCGATGCTCCACCGTCGAGACCTGGGAAGCATGGGTGCTTATCGCAGCCTGCAGCTCGTCCACACGCGTGCGCAGGCTGTCGCGGTCGTTCTCATCATCCCTAAGCCGCTCTATCAAGTTTTCCTTCTCAACGCGGACCTGACCATGCGCTCCACGTGCTTTCGCAAGCTGTACCTGGAGTTCGTTGTTCGTCGCTTTCAGTTTGCGAATCTCCTCCGCATCGCACTTGGAAGCATCACGCGAGACTGCAAACTCGGCGTGCGCGTTCTGCAGCACGGTGACAGCGGCAGTGAGCGACTCGGGAAGGGCATTCAGACGCTCGGTGAGGACTTGGTGCAATGCGTTTTGCAGCGCGACGAGATCTTCCTTTTGTGCAAGAATCGAATTCTGACCATTCGCGACGCCTTCGACAGTGGTCTGGAGCAGGTGGAGAGTAGAGAGAATTGCTTCACTCGTCTCCGAACTTGTTGACGGTGCCGACTCGGTTGACGTCGGTTGACCAGCTTCGACAGCATGCTTGATGCCCTCGAGTTGAGAAGAAAGGTCGGACAAAAGAGTAGTCAAGTCGACGTGCTTTGCAGCGAGATCTTCGTTCTTGGCCGAAAGAGAGGCTTGAGACGCCGCCAGCGTGTCCAGTTTGGGCGCGACATCATTGATGGACTGTAACCCTTCAAGCACGCCCTCAGCGACCTTGCTCGAGACTGAGTCCACGTTGAACGCTTTGTCGCGGTTGGCAAGACGAGAGTCCAGACGCTCAACGACGAGGTCAGCGACCTGTTCCTTGATCTCGTGCGCGTCGATCGGCGCGATGACGCGACGCACTTCGGAGGTGATCTGGGCAATGATCGTATCCGTCTCCAGAGATGACGACGAAGGCAGCAAAGGCATGAGACTCTCCACAATAAGCCCTGCCGTCTCGCGCTTGTCGGCAGCGAGATCGATGAGCTGCTCAATATTCGGTTTGACAGCTTGACTAAGTCTGGCGGTGAGCACATCGTAATCAACCACCTCCGGATGCAAAGCCTTCAGGTGTGGGCTGAGAGCAATCAAGATCTCCTCGATGAACTCGTTCCTTTCATATTGCTCCACCAACGGTCGCGTGTCAATCTTGCTCGAGAGTTGGCCAAGAGTGTTGAGGATGACCTGTAGATTGCGATGACTAATTTGGTCGATGATCGGAACGAGTTCCGTATTGTTCGACGCTGAAGGTATCGTCTGAGTCTGCTCGATGCGAGAGAGGGCCTCGCGGAGTTCCGTTTGCAAGAGTAAAAGGTTTTCAGAATGACCTCTCTGCACGACATCTCGGATAAGCTCGAGGTCTAGCTCGCCACGCGCATCCATCTGACTGTCGTCCATGCCCCTCGCCGCGGAGTCTTGGAGTTGCGTCCGGAATAGGGCAACGACTTCCGTGATCGCGTTCTCTGTGGTAGGACTGATGGATGCTGGAGCAGAACCGCGGGACTCGACAATTTCTGAATGAATCAACCGGAATTTCTCATCCAGCAACATCTCAATCTTGTCCTCGAGTGCTTGTGCCTCGAGACGCTTCGTGAGGTTGATGGCGGGTATCGACACATTGGAGAGCGACGAATTGTGCGCGCTGTGCATGGCTGGCAACGACGAACGGCGCTTGATCGCAGGAGTAAAGATATCGGGTGAGTCGAAGCTCTCCCGGTGGCGGCCAGGATCTGTGACGAGGCGCGACCGGGACCTGTTTGCAACAGACATGGCGATGGCTGGCACTGCAAAGTCGTCGAGGGAGGGACGTTGCGAGTGTTCGAAAATTTCGCGCGAGCTGAGTCGCGAGCGAACGGTTCGCCGTGTCTTTTCGTCTCCGACGAGGGCTTTGAATACGCCGGCGGGAACAGTGTTGGTCGAAGGAGGATTCTTAAAGTCCAAGGGGATAGGCGCGCGTCTCGGCTTCGTGACAGCCACTGCGGGAAGAGAATCTTCATCGGCCCTTGGTTCTTCGGCATAGTTATCGGGCGAGTCTCTTTCGACCAGCTCCAGCCCTTCGAGTTCTCCGATACGACGCATCGAGCCGCTCGGGAAGCCGGAGAAAGTAAGGGGTTGCAATGGGCCACCATTACTCGCATGTAAATCTTGGGGCCCCGACTTCCTCGGTGAACTGGGTGCAGTGTGGCGGATGCTGTGATGCGTTTCATCCACGGGTGGAAACCGGAACGATGCCATATTTTCTTTGCCGCTGTCGTCGTCTCCATCGGAGGACGCAGTACGCGAACCGCGCCGCTGTCTCTTCTCTCTGCCCTGTTGAGCGCGCATTGGCGAGGGTTTGACAGGTGGAACAGGAAGGGGACGCGAGGCAGGCGAGACAGGGAAGGGGAGCTGTGGGACACCGGGAGGGGGGCGGAAGGTAAATCCAGCTGGCTTGAATTCCTGCGCTGCCGCGTTAAGCGGTTTGCCAAACGATGACACGCGGCTGTGAGTCAACAACGTCGGCGCTGGTGGCGGAGGAGGGACATCGAATGATCCTCTTGAACTTGATTCCCGTTTAGATCCAAACTCGAATGGTTTTGCATGCGGATTGAGTGCGCTGAGCGGGGGCGGGGCAAGAGGCACAATATGCTGCTCGACGAGATCAGCGTCAGAACCAAAGCGTGAATGGGATAGCAGTTCGGGCGCAGACAGATGTGAAGAAGGATCTCTGGAATGTGGGAGAGGTGGGAGAGGTCGACGTCCCGGGGTAGAAGTCGAAGATGGGCCAAGGGTAAACTCGACAGGATCCACCCCAAGGAACGCTGCCCTCTGCTCCGCATGCATCCCATCTTCACTTGGATTCGAGACCAGATCGTAGTCGCGGCGAACCCGCAAGCCGAATATGTTGATCGGGGGAGCAGGGAAGTTGGGCAAACGCCTCGGAGTCTCTATCTCTTGTTTCCTCTGGCGAAGCAAACGACGCTGCATTCGTTCCTGGCGTGCACGTTCCTCGTCCGAAGGGTTGGACCATTCACCAATGCTTTCCTAAGTGACGTCAACATACACGAAAAGCAAGTACCGAAGAGCGAGCAGCTTACCTCGTCGTCCGAATCAAAGCGGACATCTTCGGACCCCGTCCACTCATCAACGGCCTCCTCATCCAGATCATCGATTGTCGGATTGCCTGCCGGACTCCTGATTGGCACGAGATCTACCTGCTCTGACACGATGTCATGAATACCTCCAACAGATCGCAACGAAAGAGTGTGCGACAGCTTCGAAACGTGTCTCGAATGATGCGTGCTCGGCACTATCGGAGGAACATCATCGGGTTCGGACGGCGGCTGGCTGGGGGCAAGAACGAGACCAAGAACGTCTTCGTTGTTCGTTGGAGACCTCCGTTCGACGTCCGTATCAGGGAGCGGTACGTCCTCTTGTGGCTCCTCCTCTTCGGGAATATCGAGGCCAAACCCGCGGACAAAGTCCGGGCGGCTGCTTCCTCGACTCACGCTAGGCCGAGGAGCAAGGGACTGCATCGAGACGGGTACGCGGCCCTGCGGCGCATGAATCCCATCGATGGGAGACGATATACGGACTTCGAAGTCCTGCTCGATGGAATCAGAGCCCAAAACAGCGGTTGGACCAAAGGGATTGAAAGCCGCGGTGGGATTGTAGTAGGACGGAGGAAGTGCAGGGGGGTGTGCAAACGAGAGACTGTGTCCGTGCCTTGCTTGCAGTCTAGGAGGCACCTGGGCGCCAGGCGAGGGCGAGAGGTCGAACGTCTGTCGCGGTGAAGCCCCCGCCGAGGAATTCGCAGCCGACGCGTTCTGGGACTGCTGGAGCTTGTTCAGTTTGAAATAGAGCAGCGAGGGATCTGCAGGGGATGAAATCTGCGAGGAAACGGACGAGATGAGTACACGCGTGCACGCCAAACCAACGAGGCACTCACCGAAGCAGCACGGGCATGTGGTGCGTGCAGAGTAACTACACTGCCCGTCCCTCGTTCGACGCCCAACTTCTCCAGCTTTTCTTCAATGACACGCTGCTTCATCTCGTCCCAAGCGACCTGGAAAGGAGAAAACGGCTCGAACGAAACGCGCAATGAACCGATAAACACAAGTCGCGTACCTTTCCGGGCAAAAACACGTCGACAGTGTCGGGTATGTGGTACCGCCAGCTGTCCGGTGGATACGGTTCCGCAGTGGCCGAATCTTGGGGCATAACCACGGGCTCTTCGCAGCTGGTGGTAGGCATGGGCGTGCGCGCCCAAGACGGCCGACGAGGTGGTTCACCCTCTGTGCTGGCTATCGTCTCGACGGGCAAGTTGACGACGACCTTCTTCCCCTTTGCTGCAGGTGGTGCCGGTGGAACCGGTGGGAGCGGGCTATGCTTTCGACCGGGACCTCCCAAAGCTGCCTTTGGCGGACCTCCAATGCTCATACTGGGAGCGCGTCTGCTTCTGGGAACGAACGGCTGCCCGAAAGGCTGTGGTACAATAGGAAAACCTTGGCCGAGAGGCGTCATGGGAATTGCGGTCAGGGGTGGAAAGGCGGGAAAGTGAGCCATGCTGGAGTGACCCTTGTGGTGCTGGTAAGCCGGGTGAGCGGGTGGAAAAAAGGACTGCATGGGTGTCTGGAGGGGGTGGGGCGCGAGGTGGAAAGGCGGAGGGTGGAATCCCTGCTGGAGTGGTGTGGGGAGGCCCGGTGAGAACATGGGCTGTCTGCCGTCAAAGGGCTGCTGCATTGGGAGCGACGGGGGAATGCTCAGACGGGGAAGACTCGCGTTCGCGTTTGGCTCGCCGAAGAGAATCTGCGAGGCCATTCACGTCGTCGTCGTCGATGAGAAAGAGCGCGTCGACGTCGACGAGGACGAAGAACTTGAACAAGTCGAGGCAAAGAAAAGCGCCAACGGAACAAGAAAAGCAAAAATGCAAACAAAACACTTGAATTGGCTCGCTTGCATCATCCACGTGCCACAAAAATGAATCAAATGTATTGTACAGATAACAACAACTAGTAACTAGTACTCCTCCTCACTGTCAGACTCGATCTCAATGTACTTCTTTGCCTGGCCTCGCGCAGCACGCGCCGGCGCAGCCGTTCGCGTCTCTACCACCTCGCTCTTTGCCAACCCGCTCATTGCCAACTCGTCAAAGTCCGACGAGTCGCTATCCACCACCTTCTTTGCTGGCGGTTTCTTCGCCGCAGCAGGCTTGCTCCCCGAGGGCTTTCGCGTCGTCGTGGCCTTCTTCGTCGCGTCTGATGACCCTGCCTTGTCAAAGAAATCAGTCACCGCCGCCTGTGTCGTCTTCGTCTTCTTTGCGGCAGGTCGGATGTACATCTCGTCATCGCTCTCCTCCAAAGGCCTTGTGTCACGTCGTCAGACAATGCCTGCAACAAAAGACAAAACACTTACGACTTGCGCTTCGGTGCTTCCTCGGCCACAGCCTTGGCCTTTCCCTTGCCTTTTGCTTGCACGACCGGCGATTCCACCATCTCAATGTCCGAGTCCGAGTCCAACACCTTGACAGCTCTCTTCGTTGCCACCTTCTTTATCACAGGCACATCTGAAACCTCAATTTCCGACTCGGACTTGACTTTGGCAGGCGCCTTCTTGACAGGTTCCTTCTTTGGCGCCGGTGCGGGTTTCTCGTCATCACTCTCATGTTTCGAGGGCCCCGCGACAACAGCTTTCGGTTTCGGTTTCGGCTCCGCTTTCTTTTTGGCCGCGGCCTTGATAGGTTTGAAATCGTCCTCTGAATCCTCATCCCCAAATGCTTTGCGTCCGGTGAGCGACTTCCGGTGTTTCAGCGTCGCCTGCTTCTTCTTGATCTTTTTGCCATTGGCATCGAGCAACGTCTTGTTGTCGAAATCTTGGCATGATTTCTGTAACATATGATTCGCGATATGGGCGGAACAATATCATGATCCACACTCACCTCCCATTCCTTCAAAAAGTTGTCCAGATCCTCGTTCCACAGCGAGTCAGGCGTACGTTCGAGTAGTGCAAGCAGCTCCGTCTCCTTGTCCGCGGCTTGTTGCAAGAGTCTCTCGATCTACACGTTACCTAGATTAGACACTGGGAACTGACAAACACACTAGCGAGCGTACCTTTTCCTTGGTCAAACTCCAAATAGGCATGCCCAATAGATAGTCGTAATCCGTTGCACCAGGAACATCCCCCGCCTCTTGTTCTTCCTCGTCGGCGTTCACGACGTCCTCCGTCTCGCCGGCTGCCTTGGCCTTGGACACTTTGGGGAACGGGCGGAAATTCAGTTTGCGCAACTCGGCCATGATGTCCGCTTTCTTGCGGTTCGACACGACCAGCTGCTTTTCGATAATCATCTGGACGAAACGCGCCTGGTTGGAGAGCTTCTCAAACTGTAACTGGAGCTCGTTGGCCATGAAATCCTGTCACCCCCATTCCCGTCAACTTCCAAGAAAATCCAAATAACCTGATACGTACCTTTCGCTTCTGATAGTACGCCAGACGCTTGGGGTAAAACTCTTCGACGATCTCTTCCGCCGAAGAGTACTTCTGGATCTTGCCGTCAAAGTTGAAACAGATCATGTTGCTCGTGTTGATTTTCCCCGTCAGTTTGAAGAACTCGATCAAGCCTTGCTCCTCCGCCTTCTCGAGTTCCTTTGCGCCCATCGTGATGACAAAGTGGATGTTGACGTTGTCGTGGTGTTCTTTGTAGTCCTGCATATCATTATTGCTAAGTGAGTCGTGCACATCTGCAGGCGGACAGGACACCATACTTTGATAACGCCGTCCCCCTTCTCGCCGATCATGGCTTCCAAATCGGCCTTGTATGTCTGGGTCCACTTGTGAATCGGCAACTCGGTGATTTCGACGGTCGTGTCGTTCAACTTGCGCACGACACCGATGACATCGTACTTGTGTTCGCCCACCTTCTTGATCGTGCCTTTGAAGCCTCGCCACCAAGGGAGCATCGAAACCATCTCTTTACCAGCCATCAGCTGCCGTAGATTGAAGACAATATCCGCTGGATTGTAGCATGGAATGGTGGTACTCCAACCTACCAGACAATATTTAGCAACTGCGCCGGCTATGTTCAAGCGGTTGTCCTCACCTGTCCCTATTCCCTCTGCGCCGTTCACGAGCACCATCGGAATAACAGGCATATAGTACTCTGGCTCGATCCAGTCGTTGTCTTCCTTCAGATAGGTCAACAGTGGCCCATCGTCCGGATGGAACACAGTCCTCGTCAAAGGTGCCAACTCGGTGAAGATGTACCTCGCCGAGGCGTGATCCTTCCCGCCCATATCGCGCGTTCCGTACTGACCATTCGGCAGCAGCAGGTTCATATTGTTCGAGCCGACGTAATCCTGAGCGAGGTTGACGATGGTCATGGTCAACGAGGCTTCACCGTGGTGGTAAGCTGCAACTTCAGAGATATAACCAACGAGTTGCGCGACTTTGATCTCTTTCTTGAGCTTGCGCTTGAAGCAACCCCAGATAACCTTTCGTTGACCCGGTTTGAGACCGTCCGACATCGATGGTATGGACCGAATGTTATCGGCCATCGAGAACAAGATCAGCTCCCTGTTGATGAAATCTGAAAATGAGATCTCATCCATGTTATGGTCCAGATATGTGCCAGGCTGCAGGTGACTCAGACAAAGTCAGTACTTGAGAGCGTTGGCTTACCTTGAACTGCCGCAGCCACTCTTTTCGATCATCAGCCTTTTTCTTGCTGAAAGCGAGGTCGATGAGTTCTTTATCGCCTTCTTGGGTAGAGGCAAATGGAATCATGTGCTTCGCCATATTACCGAAGTAGTAACGGGCGTCGGCGTCGCTGCTTGTCCCGAGACCCTATCATACCATTCCGTGAACCGAGTACCAGCGACGATTGCACGGCAGCAACGAACCTTGTAGTACTTCGAGTCCCACCTCTGGGCATCTGGCGTTGTCTCGAGCCAGTGCTCATACTCGGGTATTGTGAAGAAATCGATTCGTTGCTTTCCTTTCGTTACCCGCACAATGGGTGTCACGAATTCGACGAGGAAGTTGGGGATCTTGAGCAACGACGGGTAAAAGTGGTCCAAGAAATTGATAAGAAGGCCCTTAATGTGGGAACCATCATGATCCTATCAAATCACTTCGAAGTCAGCACAGAATTGGGTAAGAAAATTAGACCCTAACCTGATCCGTCATAATCATCAGCCGACCGTATCGCAAACTAGTGACGTTCGTATACTCTTTGTTATGTTGCAGACCCATAATCTTCTTCACATTTTGGATTTCTTCGTTCTTCATGATTTGGTCATGCTTGGCTTCTCGCACGTTGAGCAACTTGCCACGTAACGGAAAGACACCAAAGTTATCGCGTCCGACAACTCCAAGACCAGCAACCGCGAGAGCCTTGGCCGAGTCACCTTCCGTCAATATGAGAGTGCACTGGTTAGCGTTCTTTGTTCCAGCATTGTTGGCGTCAGCTAGCTTGGTCATGCCGGTGAGGCTGCATTGGAGGTTAGGGCGGAAACGACGTATAGATGACGAGTGCTCACCGGTTACGCTTCGTGCCATCGGTCTTTTTGATCTGCTGGTCTGCCTTAAACTTTGCCCAATTTAGCACGTGCTCAATGATGGAGGATTTCAAAACTGGTAGACACCATATAAGCTTTGGGATAACGAACGCATACATTCAGCTAACCTTTCTTCATAAATTCCTCGGACAGAAGGGGCTTCGAACCAAACTTGGACGCGGTCAACGTGAGTGTCTCCTTCGTCTGACTGTCAAAGGTAGGGTTCTCGATGAGGGCGTTCACGAAAATCCACATGTGATTCTTGATCTGAGCAGGCTTGACTTTCGCAGCCTTGTTCTTCTTTTCGATGGCAGTGATGAGATTCTTCGCCATCTGGTCGGCCATGAGCATCACATGGGTGCCACCTTTAGTCGTCGCAATCGAGTTGGCGAAGGAGACCTGTTGGAAACTCCCTTCCGAGACGGCAAATGCGACCTCCCAACGCGGGTTGATTTGCTCGTAGATCATAGTCGGTTTCGTTTGTGCAGCACCTCCAGAAGCTGCGGCTGCCTCGGCCGCGGCAGATTCAAGATACATCTCCACGTACTGCTTGAAGTTCTTGATCTTCAACCGTTCTTCGTTCAGATAGACCTTGACATCCTTGATCGTACCAGCCATGTCGTACACACGCCTCTTGAGGAGAGACAGCGTGTCCTCGTCGATGCACTCCATTCCAAAGCGCTTCAAGTCTGGTCTGAAGGTAACCTTGGTATATTCCTCCCCTCTGCTATTCTTCGTGATCTTGGCGGCCCCACATTTGCTCATATTATTCGTCCACGTTTGCTTGTACTTCTGACTCGAGTTCTTGTCGGCGGTGTCGATAGTGAATTCGTGCGAGTAAATATTTGCCAGCTTGGCGCCGTAGCCGTTACGACCACCCGTCAACTTCTTCTCGTCATCGTCATAGTTGGAAGACGAAAGCAAATGACCAAAGATGAGCTCCGGAATATACATTTTTTCCTTGCTGTGCATCTCTATGGGTATGCCGCGACCGTTGTTATAGACGGATATCGTTCCTTCGTCCACGTCAATGCTGACTTTGAGCGTGTCCATGCTTTGGTCATTGATCTGGAAGATGATTAGGCGAAGTGACACGCAGCATGAAGCAGCATATATACCTTGTTATCCGCCGCATTGACGAGGATTTCGTCCACGATTTTGAAAAAGCCCGGGACAAACTTGATTTCACGATGTACGACGCGCTTGTTTTCGGAATCATACGTCCACATCATCTGAGTGACGGTCTCCACGCTCCCAATGTACGAATCGGGCCGTTTAAGAATGTGCTCCAGTTGCGTCAACTAGTCCGTGGTCAGCGTAAGCACGCATGGGGAAAGACGCGAGAATGCGCACCTTTGTATATGTTTCAGAAGCGGTTTTCTTCTTTCCGTTTTTCGTAGGAGCTACGGGTCGCTCGTCATCCGAGGAGTTCGCGCCATCCTGATCGAGCTCTGAGGCACTTTCGTTGGCGTTGTCGTCCTTTGTTGCGAGAGCTTTCTTCTTTGGAGCTGCTTTCGGTTTTGGAGCGGGCTTGGCTGGCTTTGCAGCAGCAGGTTTCGGGGCAGCTTTCTTGGTCGGAGCTTTGGCCTAAGGGGGAGGAGTGGCAAGATGTTGAGCGCGACGCACACGGTTGGGAGAGAAACACTGACTGTCTTCTTTGGTGGGGGAGACTTATAGTCGTCACTTTCTGTGCCAGAGACGTTGTCGAGGTCGAAATTCTCCTCTTCAGACGAACTCATCGTCGAAAGTCGCGTCGTGTTGTTACCGCAACGCGCATCCAAACGCGCTTTGCAGTTGGATCACGTGACATTTCGGGAATCTCCTCGCCTCAGAAGTCACATCAAAAGAAATCGAAATTACACTGATTGATTGATACAAAACGATACACTAAAGTCGGCCAGTTCCACACACTCAACAACCACCACGCAGACGAAGGACTAAAGAGCAGAACGTCATTGTGCTATCCTCGAAGAACAGCTAATCAACTTACCGAGGTGCAACGTGCTCTCCTTCTGGATGTTATAATCCGAGAGAGTACGTCCGTCCTCGAGCTGTTTGCCAGCAAAGATGAGACGTTGCTGGTCAGGGGGAATGCCCTCCTTGTCCTGAATCTTCGCCTTTACGTTGTCGATCGTGTCGGAAGATTCAACCTCCAACGTGATGGTCTTGCCCGTGAGGGTCTTGACAAAAATCTGCATACCACCACGTAGGCGGAGCACAAGGTGAAGGGTGGACTCCTTCTGGATATTGTAGTCGGAGAGTGTGCGGCCGTCTTCCAGTTGCTTTCCAGCAAAGATCAGACGTTGCTGGTCGGGAGGAATACTATGGGACGTCAGATCGGAGATGCGATGTGGGTATTTAGATACTTACCCCTCCTTATCCTGGATCTTGGCCTTGACATTGTCAATGGTGTCCGATGACTCCACCTCAAGAGTGATAGTCTTGCCGGTCAAGGTCTTGACGAAAATCTGCATACCGCCACGTAGGCGGAGCACAAGGTGCAGGGTGGACTCCTTTTGGATATTGTAGTCCGACAAAGTACGACCGTCCTCGAGTTGCTTTCCAGCAAAGATCAGACGTTGCTGGTCGGGAGGAATACTGTGGGACGTCAGATCGGAGATACGATGCGGGTATTTAGATACTTACCCCTCCTTATCCTGGATCTTGGCCTTGACATTGTCAATGGTGTCCGATGACTCCACCTCGAGAGTGATAGTCTTGCCAGTCAAGGTCTTGACGAAAATCTGCATACCACCACGTAGGCGGAGCACAAGGTGCAGGGTGGACTCCTTTTGGATATTGTAGTCCGACAAAGTACGACCGTCCTCGAGTTGCTTTCCAGCAAAGATCAAACGCTGCTGGTCGGGAGGGATACTGTGGGACATGAGACCCGATCAGATATACAAAGCGGATGTTTAGAAACTCACCCCTCCTTATCTTGGATCTTCGCCTTGACATTGTCGATGGTGTCGGAGGACTCCACCTCGAGGGTGATGGTCTTTCCGGTCAACGTCTTCACGAAAATTTGCATTCTTGACAAAGTTGAGTGGTATAACGGCGATGAATGTGGTGGTGCTGTATCAAGCTTGGATGTTGCGTAAGCCTTTCTGAGGAGGTGCTTATACGACTCTGCATGGATTACATAATTGCACAACTGACTCATGTGGAAAATAACTTGCCCAATGCCATCAAACCAGAATCAATCACTGATCAGCGCACCGCGTAGACATGTACGTCTCTAAAGGTCCATCGAGCTACAAACATCAACTACGTTACTCAACTCAACGTGCTCGTGTGGTGGGTGGATTGCCCAGAGGGCAGCATCCTAGTAAGGGAGAAAGGTAGCCAGGCCCCGTGCCAACGCGATCGTGCGCCGAGCTCACACATTGGATACACCCAGGGCGCCGTACCGAAGCGGGGCAAGGTGACCATCCCGTTGTGCATTTTGTTGTTCACAGGGGGGATATCGGCCGATCACGAGCCATGGACTAGGACACACCGCGGGCAGCGTCGCTTCAGTCTGGAAGATGTCCGTGTGCCCGCCGAGCGCTGATGTGAGCCCGTACGGACAAACATTGGGCGTCTCGTG
The DNA here is from genome assembly GCA_038092195.1 of Leccinum barrowsii. NCBI lineage: Eukaryota > Fungi > Basidiomycota > Agaricomycetes > Boletales > Boletaceae > Leccinum > Leccinum barrowsii. The sequence goes on from JBBPPY010000456.1 coordinate 17,018, forward strand.
GTGCACTCGTAAGCGACGCGATCGTGCGCGCTAGCCGCTAATTTGAGCAGGTAGGGACATACGAGTCACTGAGGTGCCGTTCACGTCGCTTGCGAGATTGCGGCATGCCCGTGGGGCGATACGGGTGCGTCACGATCTATCATCTGACCGATTGGACGCTGATGCGGGCGCGTACGGACGGACGGGGTGCGTTTCGTGCGACGTGGGCATCACGATCTAGACGGTTGGGTATTTCTTGGCAGATGCGGCCTGTGACATGCAGACGTTCTAGTAGCGGACGCGTGACGTGGCCATCATCTGGAAAGGCGACAAAGCGTTCGGAGGTCGGTCCGGCGTCACCATGAAGTCCGTCATCACGCGAAGTCGTGCACACCGGTGTCGCTACCCATGCTATCGGCGCTCGGTTCTGGAATATTGGAATTAGTAACTAATAGGTAGATCAGATGCAAAAATATGCAACTTACCTGCATATCTCACAAACGCGAGGCAGCATCGATGGCATCCATTGTCCAGCTTCTCGTTTCATGGCCGCTTGTTTGTGAGACTGATCAAAGTCGCTTACTTAAAACTTGAAGTATTTCTTCCCTCAAGTTCTATTGCGGGCAAGCACCTTGGAGGTGAATCGGAATCGTCCCACATCACGCGGTCAATGTTTTCAGCGGGAGTAGACACGCTGAAATGCATCGTATGTCTCTTCATCTACTCACTTGGCGCTCGTGTCTTTCCGCCTCAGTTGACTCGGACAGTGGCAGTGATTGTGATGGTCCGAACGCGCTCAACCGTTGGAAGTGAACGTGTCGAGGAAAGGGTCAGGGAGGATTGTCTTGGCTGTAAACGGACTCGGCGAATATAAGATAACTGAACCCATCCACAACTTACGATCCAAAGGGACATCCGTATCCCGCTTCCCTCGCAATTGAAGATCATCCAACTATCTGGCGCACTTGGGCGCAGTGCACTTCTAATCAAGAGCTTCTGTACGTATTACATGGAATTCACTATGGTAGTTCTCGATGCACCATTAACTTGAAACTGTTGTCACGACAAGCTCAAAGTGCCCTCCTCAAAGCCCGAGTCAGCTCATATGCAGCACCCGGCTGAGTCATTACTGAGATCTCGCCATCATCCCGGAAGAACTCGTTGATGTATTCTGCCGCTCCTGACATCTGTGCGATCTGCGCACATGCAGCATGAACAGCAAGAAGACGAGGATTGGGGGGTGGAATGGTTTTGTCCCCGACCTCACAAGCTTCAAAGGTGATTCTTGCCTTCAACCCTTGGCCTACTATGTGGAAATATTCAGGGCCAACAACACATTTCACATCATAAGTGTCAGGCAAGAGTTGTTCATCCTGGTCCTGTTAATGATTGAGTTCAAGCAAAAAGTAGTTAAGTTGAGAAACAACAGACGTACCTGAGCCGGCACCAACCAGAGTTCCAGCGAGTCAAACATATGGTGGACTTGAAATGAAGCCATGAACGCATTCAAGGGACTTTGAACATTTTCTTTTCCGAGCAATTCACGGAGTGAGAACCCCCCGAAAAGCTCTAAGATCGTCTCCGCAGTACTCGTCCATTTAGCCTTAAGACAAATTATATTCAAAAGAAACCAAATCAAACAGAGAAATTAATACCTTTTCCGCAGCTGCTTCCGAACCATCTTCGGTGTTGTCCGACATTGACTGGCTGATAATATAGGTTAACTGGCAGATGTGGGATCCCTTTCAAACTGAGCCCAATCCAAAGCGCCGGTGACGGCACAGTGATGCTCGTCACGAAACATGACCTACCAAAATCAGTTACTACGGTGGATACAATGACAATAAATACAATTACCAATTTCCGCAACTGCTGGGAGTTGATAGTGGGCTGTTTAAGCAAATGTGTCATTGCCGTTGCAGCTTCTCTACAAGAAACTAAAGGACTTTGATCGGACGACATGGCAGGTGTACGGCTTTTGGGATTGCTGACTAGCGGATTGTCAAAATATCATCAAGAGAGAATGAGTGCAATCCGTAATTACGCACACACGCGGATCAGGCCATCAATATACAGATCGGCCAGATTCTTTAAGGCTAAATCGTCGCCGTCGTTGCAGTCAAGGATTTCATCTGTCAGCCTATTACGGCCGCTGTCACAGGGAGCGAAAAACAACGCATAACCCAGAACGCGCGCGGCAAGACATGGAGGCATGGCATGCTCTCCTTGGGGAGAAGACCATTCGCCACGGTGCTCCAGAGTAAGGCAGTGGTCATATGCTTTCCCAGTCTTGGATCCTAGGTACTTGTTTGGAGGTAAAGGTGTGTAAAATTTTCTATCGGATGGCATGGTTGTCGCAGTGCGAGCGTTGAGTGAATAGTTCTGAGCACGAGAATTCTGAGCAGCCTGGCGAGGATCAGACGAGAGTTGGGTGGGGTCATAACGTATGTGGCTCTCTTACCTATGGTGGTTGGTCTTTTATACTCAATAGCTAGTGTAATCGTAACGGCGCTGCCACGCAAGTCCCCGACATAGGTATAGGGGTCTGACCCGCGTCTGTCACATTAGTAATAATATAATCGTAGCGGCGCAAGCGCCTGTCCCCGACTCCCAGGTGTATGAAGTCTGCAAATGATTGATATAACTAGTGACCGGCAGGGAATCAATACTAACGGGTGGAAAGGGTGCGTGCTCCTGAACAAAACCGCTAATTTGGCAGCCGACTCATCACCAGCTTTGTAGCAATATTTCAACGAAGCAGGTTAGTATTTATGTACATGTACACCACGAGATGAATACGTAGAAAGCTCTCAGACTCGGAGAGCCCCAACTTGAACGCCTTTTTCGAAGCAGAATAGGAGAAGAGAGGAATACAATACGATGGACGCCGGCACTACTTCTTATACCGACAGCATCCAAACAAGGATCTATCGTGAGAAGAAACCACATTCCCGTGCCTGATTTTTGCTATCGACAAAACCTCTCCACTTCGTGGGAGTCGGGGATTATCGATTATCACCTTCCCAGGCCATCGAATCACGCTTGTGCCGTAGTCGCAACAATGCATTGTGCGCTCCAAATCCCAGAGATCTTGTTGAACATCTTCTGTCATATCTTTCTTCCACCTTCGGAAGATGGACCTTTCCCATCCAGAAATAATCCTGACATGGCGATCTTAGCCAGGACGTGTCGTGCATTCCAAGGACCGGCCCTGGACGTCCTTTGGTCGGTATTGAAAGACATGTCCCCCGTAGCACGGTGTCTTCCGGATGCATGCCGTCAAACATCACACGTGAGTCAAATCCTTCCATGCATCAACTTATCGTGAAGTTGAAGAGTGATCACCTTTCACTTCATCCTATCTCCAGTCCACCAAGACGCACAAATTCTCCAGAGCGCTCACTCAGAACGAATGGGACATCCTCCGAAATTACACGCGCCGCATCCAGACCATAATATATTTCGACCGGGGATTTGACTGGGAATCTGTTCTCCCACAAACCGTCTGCCAAAATATTGTCCATGACACACTCTTTCCCAACCTCCGTTACTTGACTTGCAGATTCTACGAAGGAATCGTATGTTCTCTGCCCCACCAGCATATCCCATCTCTCACTTCCATCAGCATCACTATCGATACAACGGCCGAACTGTGCCTGGGTTGGGACCGTCTCGAGCCATTTGCAGAACTATACCCCAATCTCAAGCAGATTAACGTACACAAAGAACCAATGGACAGGTTCAACTACGTTGAATACACTGCCAGTGATACCCTGGACGTCTTTATGTGGCCATGGAAAGACCTTCGAGTCCTGGATTGTCCTGGATTTAACTTGGACGCGGATAACCTGACAGATCTCTCCCTCTTGCCTGCGTTGACCGAACTCACCTTCACGCTGAGCGACACATTGGTGAATGACATCATCGCTAATCTCAGTCCGCCTCTCATCTTCCCAAGCTTGCAACGATTGGGATTCGCACGCTCTGGACACTTGGAATCAATTTCGAGGTTACTTTCCCAAATGACACTGCCAGTTATCAAGCGCCTTGATGCATATGCCGACGGAAATCCTTCCGTGAGCATCAGTCCATTCTTGACGACTCTCCCGAATGCTTGCATCAACCGCTCCCTTGTTCACTTGCAATTGAATCAAGGGCCTGCCAACTGGATGGATGTCGATCGCTGGGTCATGAAACCCGTTCTTATCCCCAACGACTTGCGGTTAATCATGGTATTCAGCAACATCCGTTATCTGGAACTGCAAGTCGCGGGTCATGTAGCCCTTGCTGATGGCGCACTGCTGGAGCTTGCATCAGCTTTGCCACAGCTCGAATCGCTTTCCATCAACAGAGAAAGAGGTTGGAACAGACCGGAGAGGATGTCTGGTGGGATCACGCCGGATGGGCTACTCCAGCTCTTGCTGAAATGTCCGTCGCTGGAATGGATTGCCCTTGTCATCGACACGCGCGGCTATACCACTTCCAGCGAAGCGTTGGATCGGTTGGCTCTTACGAGCTCCAGATCCACCTTGCCGACAAATTTATACATCAACGTCATTGACTCCATCATCGAGGAAGAGTCCATCCTGGCAATTTCCACTTATCTTGCTGGCATCGTGCGCCCGTACCCCAATTTTGATCTTGCAGCTTGGGGGGCTGCCACCTGTTTGCTATACTCGGACTACGAAAGAATTACATACCTGAATCGCTGGAATGAGGTATATCGTGCTCTCAAACGCAATATTTGATGATGATGAAAACTCATACTGGAGTGAAAGTTTGTTGGGGGAAGCACTGACATTGACTAGACACGTTGCCCGATTTTGGAATCTGTGGAATCACAGAGGGTGGAGGATATGCAGAATACCTGATAGAATCTTACTCCTAGCTTGGGTCTGTATGATCACGGTTATACCGTAGAACTTACTTGGTCTCGAGAAATTAGTTATTTCTTTTGCTTGCATCATCTTCATAACATCGTAGCGGTGCTCTTGCGCCAAGTGTTCACGACTGTACAGTACCATCAAGTAATCAATTCCTACGTTAATCAAATCGCTTTGCAGAGAGCGGCACGTCTTTGGAAATCGCGAGGGCACGGCTCTGGGAGGAAAAGAGGGGATGGATTGCGGGTGTATGTATGTACAGTACATATGCTCATAATGCATATGGTTATAATGCATATCCGTCATAATGCATTGATTTTCCGGTGGTCCCGAG
>JBBPPY010000457.1:0-22144 GCA_038092195.1 Leccinum barrowsii
TGCGAAATATCTCGATGAGATCGTAGAACTGGCTTGAGGACGATTTAATGGTGTCGAAGAACAGTGCGGGTCGGGGGTGTGCTCACCCGTGGATATCACCGACGACGGTGACGGGTGCAGACACGTGTACGACGTTTGATTCTCTCATAAGAACTTCTTTAGTTTTCTCGCATATTTCGCGGAGAAGTGCCTCGTGCAAGAGTTGTTTGCGTAGGAGCTGTTCTATGCATGCGTCGAGGTCGAATGGTGCCATATTGGAGAGATTACATAACTCATCGACTTTGGTGGGATGCGAGGGACGGGTGTTTGTACATATTTGTAGGGTGGTAACATAATGATCTCGTTAGCAAAAAAAATTAAAATTAATTAAAGTGAAATATCCAACTTGTCTTAACGCTGTCGTTGCCATCACCCCGCAGCTCGGCGAATCCCCAAAGGTGACGATAAGACTCAGGGCTAGCATCTCAAGTATATCAGTCAGTGCGTAAAAGCTCTACTGTTCCGCATCTCGTCATCTCGTCTTTTTTTATATGTCCGTCGCAAAAGGGCAAGGTCACCTGGGGCAAGGTTAAGTTTGCGACCACGACGCGGGTAGCACGGAAATTTTTTGTTTGCCTGGCCGTGTCAGCTGTGTCTTTGCTCCGTCCTTGCGGCAGTCACGTTGCAGGCAATCCTTTCCATTTGTCACGCTTCTCTCATTCCCCCCATCACATCTCGGTGGATTCAAGAAGATTCTAGCCGTTCTCATTTTGGTCCTTCTCGAGTCATGCCATCACAACCCCCTTCCCATGTGCATGTATGTGTTGTGTACCAATACGACAGCCAACGGCCATGGCAGGCCACTTGATCCTCTTGGAAAACACCGGTTATCGGATATCAAAGCTTCGGATTTCGGGACTGGGGTCAAAACCCACCCAATTCAACCCAGGGCAAGTCGGTTAACGCCTTGGTCTCCCGAGATCACCTTCCTGGCGATTCGAACCCTCCCTATCGCCGCCCGGGCCCTGTTACTTAACTTATATACAAATGCATATGTACACTTTACGCACATTGTTCGGGCGAACACAGACGCAATCGTCCGTGGGTGCCTACTGCGACGAACAAGCTCATCGGATGCGGCACGCGAACGACGGGATCGGTTTGCCACCATGCGACAGCAAGACGTTTGCGATCGCGGTGTGGTCGCGGGAACATGTGTTGGGTTGCGAAAAGCCCGCTACACGTCTCGACGCGGTCGCACGGGGCGGCACCGAGGACGAAAAAAAGGTGTTGGCTCACTTACCCGCGTGCCAGTCGCTGCATGTGCATGGAGTTTTGATTTCAATCATCATTCGGTCACCTGAGTGACCCTACTCGTGTTTTGTTTGGGTCGCTACAGCCCAATGCGATACATACGACCAAGTGGCACACACCCCTCACTCGATGGCATGTATTCAATTCTAGCAAATCAAAAATGCAGCAAAACGTCTACCAAAAACAGGGTGATGGACAGGTGCGGGAGGCTAATCTGACATGATGGGATGTCCTTGTTAATGATGAGCGCTGAGCGCCCATCGATCCCGAGTTTGTTGGTGCATCAACTGCCAGCGTGAGCTGCCTGCCACCGACGGGAAGTGCTGACGCCGGAATGAGTAAAGCCATGAAGTAATAAGGCTTGCATAGCTGGCACTTCCCGGCATCCCCTCGGGACTGGATGGTAATCTGGAGTGTTGCTTGCCCGATGGCAGGGTCCCCGTTCTCACGATGGGCCCACACTCTCGATCGAGGAAACTCGGCAGACGCGCGCGTGCATTGATTGGTGCGACGGCCAAGCGGGGGTAAAGTTTGGCGGGAGAAGCATCTGATACGAGCTCGAGTCTGTTCTCTTTTCCGTAGTAGGCTGTGCGCAGGTGGAATCACATCTGCATACTAGATCTTTCCGCTTAACGTTAGATGAAAGGAGCGTGCTTCAAGTTTGAGAGAAATTTTGAAGGGCCCATATCAAGATGCCGTATGGGGTGCATCATACTACGCAGATTTAAAGTGCTTGATATATCGCGTTACGATACCAGGGACGATCCCTTCTCGATCTCGAAAGTCAAGTTTCAGGTACTCTCCCACCCAACCAAACTTGGAACTGTAGCCAATTACATATTCGTCTCCAGATCTCACCTTCTCGTTTTTCCTTTTTTTTTTTTACTCCATGCCGGCATGGCTCAGTATGCGCGTGAGAGGGTCAGCATGTGTGCGTTGCACAGCAGCTAAGCTATTCCGTTCAGCATCGCTAGTTCCGAGATCTGGGACGCATCTGACTTGTCGCATCTTCCTACGGAGAACTTGTCCAATTCTGGCCTTCTCAAGTTCTCCCCCGGCCAATCCCACTCCATTGACATCTCCAGCGCCATCGTCGAACCGAATCAGAAGCGTCCCTGGACTTGCATCGCCCTTCTCCAGATCTCTGCACGCTTCGCCCCGTGGCCGCTATCGCTCCCGTCCCGCCCGAATTCACGATGGCTACCGGAATGATATGGGCGTGTACTCCATCCCGGCCTTACTATACTTTCTGAGAGGTAATGATTTAGTAACACCTCCTTTCATTAAGGTACGTTGCTAAGCCATGCTATGGCAGGCGACGTCCGCTATTACAACAACATTTTTGTATATAACCTACCCTCCTGCGAGTCCCTCTCGCAGTTTCAATTCTTTGCCCTCCGCCTGGCTCTCCAATGCAATACAATAACTACTCTCCCGCTGCTCACCAGGTCCACCCCCCTGCTCACCCTTCCCAGTCCAACGATGACTATGCCTCGCCCTATCCCGATCCGTCTCACAACCACTCTGCCTTGTCATACGCCGCTGTCACCCCAGACGGTCACTTTCCCTCCGGATCCATGGGTGCGTCATTAGTACATATTGCTTACTTTCATTTCACTCATAGAGTCGTAGCTTCAATCTCGACAGCCCACCAGAGCATCCCTCCACAGTATTCCTACTCGCACTATGGTGCACAGAGCAGTCCAGAAGACCATCGTTCATACTACGCAACCCCCTCTCAGGCTCCCGCAGTTGAGCAATACGCCTCTCCTAGCTCCCCCGCAGGCTCGTACACAGCGGCCAACGCTTCGAATCATCTAAGCCCACAGGCGTCTCTACAACACTCCCATCACCTTTCTCCGCAGCAGCAGCAGCAGTTCATCCCCACTCCATCTCAGGCTTATCAAGTCTATTCTTCCAGCCGATCTGGCTCCTCCGCTCGTTCTCGGTCTACCGTCGAACCATATTATCGCATGTCTCCAAATCCCCAGCACGTTGCGCACGCGCCCCCGTCAACCACTCATGTCCCCGGTGGCACGAGCGGCAGAAGCAGCAACGCACCCCGAGGCCCTCCTCCTCATACACACGCTCATCATACCGGCACGATCGTAGTCGCCACCGGAGAGCGTTACCCATGCGACCTCTGTGATCGTTCCTTTACGCGTCTGCACGATCGCCGGCGGCACTACGAAACCGTGCACGCCACTTCGCCCGTGTCGCACACCTGCCGGTTCTGCCAGAAGGGCTTCAGTCGCTCGGACTCACTCAAACGCCACGTCGACAACGGATGTGATGACATGCCCCGATAGATTTCTTTCCTTATTTCGGCCCTAGTTCCGAGCCCAGGCTTGAGTGAGCTCGGAGCCTGAGTGGGTGTTTTAGGATTAGGTTCGGCTGCAAGCGGTTTGGATGTGCAGTTTTGGACTCGTGGTAGACCCTCCCCTTTCCCTTCTGCTTCCAGATGTGATAGATCCTCGTTTACGAGTCATAGCTGTTCATCTTCGAATCCTCATGCTGCGTCAGTGACGTGCGTGAGAGGGCAAGGTAGGGGGGAAGGAAAAAAAAGGGGGTAAGGGTTGGGTCGGGTATGTCTCTTCGCTTGTCCCCTCTCGCCCTGTGCATATATTATGTCGTTGGTGATGATCATCATGTTATTTGTTATCGTACTATGGACGCGTTCTTCGTTCACTCCCCTCGATCGTGTATTATTCCCCTCGCCTCGTTGGGTCCTCACTGATACACGCAAGTATATTTAGATCGTATATAAACATAAACGACTCTTCATCTCTAGTAGTTTGCTTTCCCCTTTGTTCTGAAGTGCTGTCCATCATTTATTTTATTGTGTTTTTTGTGTAAAAATTAGCGTACGCAATTTATGCCACGCAGGCAGTTTCCCTGACGTTGATGACTCGCAGATACATAACCACCCGTTGCAATACACGTGTCCATCACTCGTCAGCCAGCCAGCCCCTCATTCCGACCCGAGTTACCAAGAGAAGAGAGAGAAAGCTTGTGCTGACTGCATTCTGTAATCGGTTTGCGCCCACAACGTAGTTCCATTCGGAACAGCTACTATGCCGGAAGGATCATCAATATTCATATGGCGCCCCTAGAGTTCTTTTCCTTTTTGTCTACCTTGCGATACTGCAGGGTTCAGAATTGACAGCTAGCACGCGAAGTTGTTGGGTGTTCTTGATCTTCCATCTTCTACTGTCCTCTCCTCCCCCAAAGTCGCGAATGTCTTTTGATATGCGGTTGTAAATTCGTTTTTCGAGCGCTCGTTCCGATCACCGCTCTGTGTGTACTCCACACAGACCAATATTCTGGAAATCGGTTCCGCATCGTAATGTCTGTCGCTACTGGCGCAGTGCCACTATCAGCAGTTGGGTCAGTCACACGACGCCCCCCGCGTTTATAAAACCGTGCCTATTTTTAAAACGCCTCTTACTGTTTCTTTCGTCCTAACTGTCTTTGTTTCTCTTTACAGTAAGTATATTCTCAGTCTTTTGAGACCAATGTCCATTACCCGAGAAACGTCATATAACTCACATAACTTACTCAATAGACTCATCTCATCATGGTAATTTGAAACTAGGCCCGGGCCCACTACCGCGACAGTTCTCAGGCCGAAATCTCGCTCAGGACTCAAGAGGGGCGGCGCCCGTGCGGCCAACGTTTCGTACGTGAGAGTCAAATCGAATCGATATCATAATCACAGCCATAATCGTTTTTTACATATTATTTGTTTTCTGGTTCGATGAAGCGCGCATGGTGTGGATCATGTATTACTCAGACTGAAGGCCACGCGTAGCCCGCGATCGGTAGTGGGTGACAAAATCGGAATGGCTGGTCATGGCCAGGCGTTTCTCCGAATCTGAAAATAACGAACGAGAGAAAAGCGGCCAGTCAGACTGCGAAAGGCGATGATAATGGCCGTGATCTATGTTGTGTATCGGGCCCGGGAGCGTACTAAACTTTTTTGAGGGGGGCGTAGGTGATGGTGCCACTTGCTTGTGATCCTTGGATTTATTGCGACGGGTTGAGACTCGGAATCCGCGGATCGGTAATCACGGCGATGTAGTACCGGAAAGCCTTGGACGCGGTGGTCAAGAACGACAGTGTCCAGAACAAGGAATGGCCCACTCACGTAATCATACTGATGGGGATGGAGTTTGGACTAGCCTGACCGTTAGATGAACCATCGGGAAAGTATAGAAACGAGAGCGCAAGCGAACAAGACGGATCACGGCCAATCATGCAATAATAGATAGGGGAGAGACCGTGACGCCCTTGCTAGTGCCTGCCGGGTCGGCCGCCAGCGTATGTACAGCGGATGATCCGCCTGTGCGCCGGCGAGCCGCTGCATAGCCCTGCATTGATCTGACAGTGGAATACCTGTCCTCGGCTCGCCCGTTCCTCCGATGAAGACGTACGTTCAATCGCGGTCCGCAGCACTCTGACGAGTCTGATCATGAATCGGAATGGAGGCAGGTCTTGAAAAATATGAAATAAAATGAAATAGAGTTAGTGAAAGTAGAAATGGAGACGAGCGTGATCCAGCATGGCAGCCGAGACCACTTGGGAATGCCTCGCGAACCAAGGCCTCGGCGAGGAAACGTGTGTTGGTCGCAATTGGCCACTGTTTCACGTGGAACTGGCGCTATGATATCAGATAGGGGCAACGGGGAAGGAAAGATTAGGGTTCTGTCCAAGCGTCGTCGTTCGGTAGAAGAAAAAAAACGTTGACGTCGGTCACTTTTGAACTGCTGGCTTCCGGGCCCCTAGGATAGCATTCAGAATACGAAAATGTAAGGTCGAGGTGACGCTGGCATGGTCTCCTGAGAAAGAGCCACATACTTCTTCATTGTTCATTACCATAAGTGTGAAAAAGTAGGAAGGGATGTAAGAGAAAGACGCTGCTAGTAAAAAGCCGATCAGTACCCTGGTACAGTTAGGCATGAGCTGCATGACACGTCTTACGTTCGCGGGTAGCTGATGGTGTTCTCTGCGCCGTGATCTCCACGAGTATACCTCTTCTGTTCTGTCTTGGGAGATCGTCAGTTCAACCACCTTACTGACTGATCACGAATCGATCGGTGCCCCGGGACGTACACCACCACCACGATTCTAGCCTCGAAGTCGCGACTCACTTCTCGAATCACAGATACCTTCCTGACTCCTGAGGCTCGAGAGCTTGTTCCGATCATATCCACAGCAAGTCTTGCGTTGGCGGGAACTCTCTGAAAAAGTGGAGCCTTCCGTGTCAATCAAATTCATCCACAGGCACATAAACCGCAATGTGAAGAAGGTGACACGAACGACGCGCGTTGCGATACGGAAACAACAAAAAAAGGGGGAAAGGGACCTCGAGGCCCCGGTTCAGAACCCTCACCGCAAAAACGACATTCTTTGCGCCCAATACGCAGCACGCAATCGCCAATCTCTAGTCCGCATCCATACCATATCAGAACGCGTGACCAGAAACGTGTTGGTTATGCTCCCCCCTCCCATGTCCAGATCGGCGACCCCAAAACGATGCGAACAGGATCAAAGTTGGTTCGCTGTTTCTTTCCTCGAGTTTCTCGGCCGGCGGTGCTAATGATGCTGAGATGAGGATGCGGACTGGCAAATTAAAAGTGTTCGTGACTTTTTCCTCAGCTTGCACCAAAGAAAAAAAGTTCTGGTGCCCAGCAAATCTGCCGTCTGGTTCGCTGATAACGCCATTAGGAAAGTGATGAAAGGCGCAATTCCCTTGGGTTCCCCCTCGTAAAATGCTCGTTTGTGACAGGTACGTCACAAGGTCACCCAGGTTTACGGAAAGATGATCGATGATCAAATCGCATACGAGCGAAGGCAGTGCCGTAGGTGACCAGCATGGACGAATGAGAGCTCGAGGCCGATGAACACTAAAAAGACACATGTCGGTCATGTTTTTTTTCCCGCTTTCTCGTTATTCCAAACTCTCTTCAAGGTTCACCCTGAGACGTAATCAGCGCTTGCTTGCTATGGTAAGTTCAATCGGTTGAAACCGGTCCGTGGATACGCCGAGTAAAATCACGCTGTGGTATGGCATGATCCGTAACGTCCGGCAAACCATCCTGCAGATCGGAAAAGAGAGAAAAGTAATAAGATTATAAAGCTAAAACACCAGTACGCAGTAACGTTCCAGACCATACAATGTACTGAATCAGTCTTCGTCCTCTGAACCCTCCTCATCCTGGCTTTGAGCACTTCCCCGACTCCCACGAACAGCAAGGCCCTCAATTTCGATTGCTCCATTGTCGTTGCTTGCTTCCTTATCCTCGCTTTGGTCGGGTTGTACCTTATGCAGTTTGGCAATGACTTTGTCGGCTCTATTGAATATTCCTCCGGTTGGGGCTCCACATGCTAAACATTTTGGGTTCCTCGCGTATCGCTTGATCGCGCAGGATGAGCAATAATAATGGCCACATCGAGTGACCACCGGATCTGTATATGGTTTTCGACAAATGAGGCAAGCAAAGGGGATATCCTCGTCCTCGTCTGAATCAGACTCATCATCCACTTGTTTTTTGGGGTTCTCGGCTAATTTATCAAGTTGCCATCCTGCAAGGTCTAAGAATGCCGGACTCAGTATCCTTCTGGGAATCACGGCAGGTCCCGATTCAATACTTACATGTACCACGATCGTGCAAGAATTTGCACGTATCTCCAAAACCGCAGTATCCGGTTTCTGCGTACAGGCGGATCCGTAAGTTGCATGGTCCGCGGTATAGGGGAGCAATAGACGCACCTTTGTAGTCCTTGCAAACATCCGGTTGGTAATCGACGATAGTAACCGTCCGAATCGTGTTTGCGCTCCTCTGAGGACCGATCCGCATTGCCTTGGGCACTTCCTTGTCTTTTTTCAGATGGCTACGGTATGCTTTCTGGCCCTTGTACACCCCGTCCGGGGCTTCTTCCTCCTCGACTTCTCCACGGTCATCGCGTTCCTTTCGTCGTCGCTTAGCGAGAACCTCTTCCATCTCGTCGCCTGCAATTATGTCGAGCGCAGCGTTCATGTGGGAGTCTGCTGCGGTCCATTTCACGTCAGGACCTTGGCGGGTAGACTCATCGTCGTCGTCGAGGCCGTCGTGTTCTGAGCGCTGGGCAGCAGTCCGTTTTGTTCCCGCGCTGAGCAGGTTCGTGGCTGCCTTGCGTGTGGGGAGGACGACTTCCGACGTAGCGAGGGTATCGGAACGCGAGGACGATGCAGCGGCAAAGGAAGAGGCGCCTGGTGGTCCAGGTGATGCAGATCGACGGCGGGTTGTCGTTGGGCGCGATTTTCCCTTCTTGAAAAAGGGTACTTTGACGTTCTCTGTGGCCGACATCGTGGTGGTGGACCAACGAGCAATGTCAATATGATGTCGGCGAACGCGGAGACGTTCGTCAGCTTGAGGTTCGGTGACTGGATTGGTCATCCCGCTACCTTTGTGACCGATCTGATTTGTCAGCATCAACAACCTCCGAGCAGGCCGACCACATTAATATTGGTCCTTCGATATAAGTGAGCGACAAGTGGGAAGGCACAAGGGTGCTCCGACAGCGTTCCTAGATGCAACTATAGATCGTGCGCTCGAAGAAAAGGTTTGCGAGGTCCGGGCCGACTGCCCGTGCAAGACGGGTTTTTGGCTGTTAACCCTTCCAGCTGCCTCCACAACAGGGAATGGAACATAATAAACTTCATACGTCGGCCCATCAGATATGCATACAAATGGATGACAGCATTTGGCAACATTTGATCCCGATGGCCCGATGCCGTGGTAATACCATGGCGAGAAAAGAGAAGCGACTGGAAAGAGTCATGCGATTTCTTTATATGATATATCTACGGTATTCGCCTATGCCGTATGGGTCTGCAACGAGTAAACAGTACTTGATAAGGCTTCCGCAAACGCCTGATCGGGTGGCTACCCACATCCTTCCAAAGTAAACGAGCGACGATCTCGAGGGACGTCAACGTATGGTCCGTCGTAGTCCACGTGCTCTCGAGCCTCCGTCGTGATCCGATATTTGCTTCTTTTTCCTTGTAAGTGACGGCGCACGATGGAAAGACGCGTCCGCGCGCCATTTTCACTTCATCAATCGGCCACAGGAGGGAACATCCGGACGCACACGACAAGGTGCGTGTGGTGGTCGGATGTGTGACACCCGCGCCGAGATCCACCAGGGAAACAGCGTATGGCCTGAATTCAAGATTAACCTTGGCAGAGTCGAAAAGTAATTATCATAGGGCTTGTCCGAAGACCTTTTTTCTTGGCCTTTTGGAGACCCACATAATCATTTAATGCGAGATAAAATGACACACTCATAGATCATGCAAATAACATTTCCGCACCCAATGTGCCCGATCATCGGAGAATAAAGAAACCCGTTGTGGGCTTGATACTTAGTCACGATATCTCCGATGGAAAGAAGTACGTACGCTATGGAGATAGCCTAAACGCCTACAAATGAAACTACATTTGTATCCGTCGGGGCATAATAGAAGACGAGTACATACCATAGAGACGTAAAGGCGATCAACACCGACCGAACCAGTTTGGTTAAACCGAGCCCATCGAATGGGATGCATATGCACGTTTACCCAAAGGGATGAATTGATGGCTTGGCTAAGAACATCCGCAGAATTCGGCGGGCGTTTCGGAGAAAAGTCGACTTGATTCAGGTAAGCAAGCCCGTCGACAGAAGAATCACAAATACATGATGTGTCGATAGTGCCCGCGACATTAGAGCTATCACATCGGGACGAAGGAGTAATGCAGGGTTTGAGAAGATACTTACCTTCAGCCTGAGATTCGACATACGTGCTCCATTTCCAGGCTGCGTGGTCGGATTACAGCTTCCCTAGCATACCTCAGGTAACACACCAGCCCAAAGGCGCATGTCCGTCTTGATCGCCGTTGCGTGGGTTTCCAAGATCAAAACTCGTCCAGAATGTCTCTTCCGTTTACGATTTCTGTGCAAGTTGACTGACCCATAAGAGTGAAGTATGTAAGGCCAACTTGAAGGAAAGAGTTCAAACTTGAACATGTTTAGATGGTCACGTGTCATGTGTCAACACTTGTCCGCTTTCCTAATCGGTCTCACGGAGGTGAAACGCTCAAACTTAGGAATAGATTCAACGCACTGATGTCCAGGGAAAGTGGCCGTTACATACGACTCAGTGACGGCGAGGACTATGAGGAAGAACTGGAACGCATCAGGTCTGTTTCCTTCCCGCTTCAGTCGCGGTGGATCTCACCTCCTCCTAGGCGATACGAGGATTTTACCACTATCGGTGTGTCCGCGGTGTGCGCCTCGTGGTTTTGTCCGTTTTACTCATGTAATCCTTTTTTGCATTAGACTGGATTCAGCATTCGATAATAGAGAGGAACAGACGGATTCGCGATGCCCACAAGTCACGCACTGCATACCGCGGCCCCAACGGTGAAATCACGCCAGCTTGGGTGTGGGCACAGTGTTGGAAGCTGATAACTGCTGGCCAGTCTTGGTTCGTGATAACCCTAGTCGGTCAGTCTGCTGCCCTGCCCTGCCGAACGACACGCGTTGACAGCGTCGGCTAGGTATATTCATCGGTGTCAATGCAGCACTAATTTCCATCGTCACCGAATGGCTTTCCGACATCAAAAACGGGCATTGTATAAAGGGATGGTGGCTAAATCAACAATTCTGCTGTTGGGAAGTCGACAGCGACGGCGAATTTTGCCCGGACTGGCACCCTTGGAGTTCATTCACCCCAGGACAATGGATAGGTTATATTCTATTTGCAGTATGTTTTGCTCTGTCGACCTCCGTTTAGATCTAAACATCCATATGCTTCACAGGCTGCCTTTGCATTCTCTGCAGCCCACCTAGTTCGCACAATGGCACACTATGCCGCTGGCTCTGGAATCTCAGAAATCAAGTGTATTCTTGCGGGCTTCAACATGAAGGGCTTCCTTGGTTTTGGCACATTCTTTATCAAGAGCCTCACTTTAGTACGTCCCCTTGTTCTTACACTTGGGTGAATGCTAATCCGGGATAGCCCTTGATCATTGCCTCTGGCTTGTCTGTTGGAAAAGAAGGTCCGTCTGTGCACGTCGCTTGCTGTATTGGCTCCCTGGTTGCCGGATGGTCTCGTCGCTTCTCTCGAAGCCCAAGTTGGTGACAACTCATACTTTCTTCGCTGCTTGTGTTCACCCGTGCCTTAGGTAAAATGAGGGAAGTCATAACGGCTGCATCTGCGGCCGGCGTCGCTGTTGCTTTTGGTTCGCCAATCGGGGGCGTTTTATTCTCGATTGAGGTGACTCTTTGACGTCATTTGCCTAATCGATAAAGTACCATTGAACGTCTCACGCAGGAAATGAGCCACATATTCAGCATCAAGACTATGTGGCGGAGCTTTGTCTGTGCGTTGGTCGCTACCTTCACGCTTTCCGTCCGTACATATTCTCACACTTCATGATGCATCCTCATACATAATCTATAGATCATGAATCCCTTCCACACCGGAAATCTGGTTCTCTTCCAAGTGACATATAGCCGTAGCTGGCACTCCTTCGAGATCATATTCTTCGTGATCCTTGGAATTTTCGGCGTTGGTAGCAAATTACTTTGATTTTTTCCCCTTCTGATAAAGCTCAATTTTCTATCCGACAGGGACTTTATGGCGCGTTCATGGTCAAGTTCAACATGCAAGTCGCGGCATTTCGTCGAAAGTATCTAGCAAACCACGCAGTGGGAGAAGCCGTTACACTTGTCATTTTGACCGCCATGATCGGGTATCCAAACCGATTCTTGCGCATCGACATGACTGAGATGATGTCCATCTTGTTCCGTGAATGTGAAGGCGGAGGTGATTATAACAACCTGTGCCAGTAAGTATGCTTCCGGTTTCATACTTGCACTCAATTGAGATATCGAACAAGGCTCTCCTCACAATGGCAGATGGTGAATTCCTTGCTCTTGGCTACTGTTATACGGATGGGGCTAGTCGTAGTTTCGTATGGCTCCAAGGTGCCCGCGGGGATCTTT
Source organism: Leccinum barrowsii (assembly GCA_038092195.1). Taxonomy (NCBI): domain Eukaryota; kingdom Fungi; phylum Basidiomycota; class Agaricomycetes; order Boletales; family Boletaceae; genus Leccinum; species Leccinum barrowsii. Next base: position 12,328 of record JBBPPY010000457.1, read on the forward strand.
GTGCCGTCTATGGCTATCGGTGCAACATTTGGTCGTATGGTGGGTATTATGGTCAAATCCATATACAGGTGAGATAGTCTTATTTCTCCCACACCTGGACCAACCTTTATGACTGTATCAGAGCGTATCCACAATCTGGGATATTTGCCGCTTGTGACCCAGATATTCCCTGCATCACCCCTGGTACGTATGCGTTTCTTGGGGCTGCAGCCGCCTTGAGTGGCGTCATGCGAATCACTGTGACTGTTGTTGTGGTGATGTTTGAGCTTACTGGCGCGCTGACTTACATCTTGCCAACTATGGTCCGTACTGGTTAAGGACGTATCGGGTCTCCGTATTCACCGTTGTTTGGTCATAGATGGTGATTCTCGTGACGAAAGCTGTCGGTGATTTCTTTGGAACACGCGGGATAGCGGACGAGAGCATTCGGTTCAATGGGTACCCGATACTGGATCAACACGATCATTCGTCGAACGTGGCAGGTGGGTTGTCTCAATTAGACCCGTTGCGGATCCCTCAGATCCTTACTGATGTGCATCAGTCTCCGAGGTGATGAAAAAAGAGTTGACGCTCCTATATGCATCAGGAATGAATGTCAACGATGTTGGTAAGGTGCTCAAAGCAAACCCACGGACCCTTTTATTGATTCTTGTGCCTTTATCAGAGAACGTGCTCGCCTCGACCGATGTGAAAGGGTTTCCAATTGTGGTTTCCAAGTCGTCCAAGGCGCTTGCCGGATTTATTGGGCGGACTGAGCTGCGCTACGTACTGGGTATCTTCCATCCCTATACAAACCTATTTTCTGCCCTCATTGTGTTCCAGACAAGGCCCGCGATCTGTCGCCAGAAACGCCGTGCTCATTCATCCGGCAGGTATCCGATCAGGAAGACCTCGTCTTGTCAGGGGTGACGTCAGGATCTGCTCTGGGAGCCGAAGAGGACGTTGCGGACGAATTGCTAGAGACTACGGTGTCGAGCGACGTTCTCAAGATATGGCCGTGGGTGAATCAGGTGCGGGCCCCTTGTTGATTATCGGATAGCTATTTCATTGATGAGCACTGCTGAAGACGCCTCTGACCGTTTCGCCACGGTTACCGCTCGAGATCGTAATGCAGCTTTTCAAGCGCATGGGGTGAGTCGATTCGAATGGTCGAGGTTATCCCACCTCACTGAATGTAACATGATATGATTCTGGTTGACGATTCAAGCCCACGTGTTATCCTCGTCGAGGAGCTCGGCTCTCTGAGGGGACTCGTCACCGTGAAGGACGTGCTGAGGTTCAATCTGACCGAAGGTTCCGACGACCATCGGCAGCGCTGGGACAATGGAGAGTTCGAAGCTGCTTTGGAAGTGACTTGGAACTGGGCCGTAGGGATGGTGAATGAGTTTGTAGAATGGTGTAAGGGCAGGCTCCAAGGCTGAGCGCCGAGTGTTTGGTCGATCGTGTACTCAGTGGCCGTATTCGACTTGCCCTTACCCGAGCGCGGCGACTCAGTTTGATGCCTGCGCTCCCGGCAGGACAGTTAGCGGAGTTTATCTTCTTTTTTCAGACAGTTTCCTTGGGTTCCCCATTCGCCTCTCCTGGAAAAGTGGTGGACCTATAGTGTGGTGGCCCCATCTCTTTTACGGTGCTGGGTTCTCAGGGACTACTACACATATTTGTTAAGTATCACTTTGTTTGATTCTTGATGGGGAGCACTCCCCCCGGTAGGCTTCTCATTCTCTGATTTGGAGGCAAATCGGGAGCTCCACTGGCACGCCCTCCGCCGGTTCTGGTCCTTGTACCTGCGATCACGTCGGCACAGCTGCCCTCGGAGCCACGTCGGCACTAAATAATTTTATCGGACCTCGACTCGTTGCCTTCGAAAGTGTGCCAGTGTGTTTCCGAATCCCGATTGCGAACGAGGGTACAGGCTATCATTTGTCCTCGGCCTGCGGCACTGCACCAATTGTATAGATACTTAGTTCCATCGCTCGCGGGATGCTGTAACTTCGGCCCATCGGAGATTTTCATGCACTAGTAAGGTAGTCATCTTGCGAAACCAATATCAGGTTGTCTGATTCTACCTATAATTGTGAATCCGTTTCAAGACCACCGCTCGGCTGCCTGGCTTTTCATTCGACGCTGCGTCTTGGCGTTAGTAAGGCTACGAGCACTTTGATTTCGTTCAGGCCTAATAACTACACTGTAACATACATACAAAGCCTTAGGCTAGAGTCCGACGTCCAAAGCCGGCAGAATGCCAACGACTCGGCTCGAAAGCGTGCTCGAAATGAATTTCTAGTACACTAGTAGTAACCACTCAGTCACTGGCACTGATCTGCAGAGGAGTCTTGTACGTAACATGGCCGAGTGACTGCTCGTTTTGCAAGCTCTGATTGGCTCGGATACGTCTGAGCTGATACCCAAAACAAGGTGCCGTTGGGCTGCCCAATTGGCGCTTAGGCAAACCGATTGGCAGACCGACTGGCCAATATAGTATCATTATGTGGTTGGCATGAAGCAATTTACGCCCCTGGACGGTGACCTGTTCAAGAAGATCCGTTTATAAGTAACATGATGTTGTTTAAATTCAAGAAGAGCCGCGAAGAAAACAGTGATTATAATAATCGAAGAGAAGGAAAAAGCTCTGAGCCCGTTCAATCTCGCCCTGATCTCAGTGACATGCGTTCGCCGGCAATCGAGGAAGGGACATATCACAGCAGTGATGGGCACTCGAAGTAGTCCGGAATAACGTACGCCCCTCCATTTCTGTTTTTTTTTTTCCTTCTAGAATTACTCCAATGGATTGTGAAATATGATCGTGCCATGTAAACGAAGGACGTGTATAAATATTATTTTGCGGAGAAAGCGGGTACAGGCAGATGCGAGATTAATATACATATGCCAGTGTATCACAATCTTGGCAGGAAAGTGGGTGCTGTGAAGAGTTAGCACGCGTATCAGAGTCGTTCGCGGACTTTGACCGCTGGCATGAAGGAGGGCGCGGATCGCCAACTTACTCCCAGGTACCCTGACAAGACGGGGATCGATCGTGACGGAGCCTGAGTGTGGATAGACTTTTTATTTTTGAACCCTTCATCTCGTACGTACACAATAAATGTGGGCAATTGCAACAGGCGAGAGTTGTAAGATGCGACATGGCGCCGTAGCACCGTTCCGATCAGACCGAAAGATCTATCACAATGAGATCACATCGGTCTAGTAGTCCCGAGTCGTTCGTTTGGTGTTAACGAATGACGGGAATCTAGAAAGATGTGCTGCGAGACGTTCAAGTGCTCTACTCCGACTCCGAACTCGGAGTAATTATTAGCAGCAAGGTGATCATTGAATACGGATACGATTCAGAAACTATAGTGTAATCTCTCCTTGGCATAAGATCGAGAGGTCGGACGGCGGAGTACCTTGGTAAATGTCACGGTTGGCATACAAAATATGATGATCCCGTTTCACCATTTTTCTCAGAGGGGGCCCATCGAATCTAAACAATTAAATGGGTGGGCACACTGTGACGTCGGCTAGTCACCACCTTCTAGAATAACTTTGTCTCCTCACCTGGCCGATCAGCGACTAGTGGCTCCTTACATTAAATTGCAAGCACCACGTGTGTCGGGAGAGGTTTCAACTGTAGTATGTAATCACCAATGATTATGAGATTGCGGAGCCATCCATGCCTGCTTCTTCTTCCTTCATTTTCATTTCATTTTTATTTTTTCATGCGCGCCGTGCTGTTCTCATCATCCTGACCGGACCGCAATGATAATACTCTCTGCTGTGTTATTCCCCCCGGGTTACACTCTGAGTTAGTAAGCGAAGACGAGATTCGAGATGCAACTGTCAAGGTCATCGGAGGATCCCCGAGGAGCCCGTTGTCATATCAGCCTATCGGCGAATGCCGCAGCGGCATGGCCAGGGTTCGATGTCAACATCAACGCTGGCCCCCGGCACGGAACATTGCCCAGTGTAACTCCTTTCCGAGTAATAAAGCCCTCGCCCTCTCCGCAAGTATCTCGTTATCCCCCTGCCACATTGTATCTGCGGAGGTTAAAAATCAAAAGATGCCATATTATGTGATGGAGAACGGGGTCAGCTAACTCAGCGTGACGCCCACCGCTTCGTTTCGACAGTTGTTGACGTTGCAACGTTGCGCGTTGAACGTTGAACGTTGAACGTTGAACGTTGAACGTTGAGGATTGAAATATTGAGGATCCGTGACTCGGTGTGACGTGGAGCCGTGAACTATACCATCGTGCCACGTTCCTTTTCCCCTATCGCCAAGTGCCTTGGCCCAGGATCGGATGATCATCAAACTTTGACATACAGTACATTTATTCCATAGAGAAACGACAAATAACATCCAGGGTCTAATCTATACAGTCGTAAGGAGGCGCTGACCGTATCGAGTGCTACGTGGTTTATCAGATAGTATTATGATTTGTATGGTTAGTCTGGAAACACCCGTCGATGCTAAGTATCTGACTAAATATGAACCCTGAATTCTGGAAAATCAGAAAATGGTTTGCGAAATCACGTCTGCGTGATGCGTGCTGACTACACTAGCGCTGACTGCTGGATGACGGGATCCCGGCGCGTTTACATAAAGGTACCTAACCTCGATTAGTAGATATTTCTTGTTCAACGCCCGGTAAATTTATCAAGCCGAGACTTGTTTAAGTCACAGTTCCCCAATCTCCGTCCAGTGAAAAGAAAAGAAAGGCTAGATGAATATGGCCATGACATTCTTTCGGAGGACCGCTACTTCCGTGACTTTTTCCGTCCACGATCTCCCTCCGTGCCGTTGGCAGTGCGTTTTTTGCTACTTCCCGCATACTTTCCACCATTCACATCCCTTTTGTCTGTCCTCGTGTCCAGTGTCTCAGCTCCGCACCCAGCTTCGCTAGGAACACGGAGTTCGGCAAGCGTCACCATCAATACTTGCCTTATATGTCTCAAAATTCGTTTCTCCCCTAGCCTCACGACGACGGCGTGTCGTTTGTTCCTTGCGAGCGTTTCTGAAAGAGAGAGCAGGCGTTCATCATCCTAACAAAGAGATGAACGAACGGTCCGATCAGCGCCCTAGTTGGACTGAAGTAAAACCGAACCTCGACGCTACCACCGGCATATATCCCCTCGCGTTGCTTGAATACCTCGTCTAATATCTCCAGCACATTTTTGTCATCTTTCACGTTACCTTTTCCCAATATTCCTTTTGGAAGCCTTCCCTTTGAACGAGCGCTCTCGAAATCAGGCTCGGAGAGAATAAGCAGACGAACAAGCGAGATGATTTCGGGGGGCAGAATCGCAGACAAACGAGGGTCACTTTCGGGCAGGCTGAGCATAAAAGTACTAAAAAAGACCACATGAGCAAAGTCAGTACGAACTTGTCCGAGAGCGCGAAAGAAACAAAAGGAGAATGCCGAGGTACACGGAAGAATGAGAATAAGGAAGGGGGTAATGAAACATACTCATCCTCACCCTCATCGAGCCACCATTCGATTCGTGCGTGCACATCCTTCGCCATCAACCCGAACTTGCTAGTTTGTGCCGTGTGGACAACCAGATCAGCTCGGATTTCTACAATGTCTGAAGGGTTGCCCAAATGCGCCATGGTATCCATATCGTCACTTTTCATTTCCACGTCTCCATGTTCGTCAGGCATAGAAATGGATGGAATAGAGGGCAGTCGGACCAAATCAACATGCCCGTATCTTCTCAGAAGATCTGAATTGGGCGGGTCGCCGTATGTATTGAACTAAGCCCGTAGGCACACATCATTTCCATTTATTGAGAAGATATGAATTAGCCAGGGATCGCAGGAAAAAATGGTCACACACGTACGATCTGCTCGCCTTGATGAATATTCCTTGTTGTGATCATTCGCAATCCAAGCGGTTCGTAAAACAATTTCGCCTAAACAGCAATTGCAAAGATCAATCAGGCTGGCAATTAATTTGCAGCGAAAGTAGCCGAACGACGATTAAGAAAGAGGACCAACAATGCATGAAACCAGAAAAACGCAGAATATGATCCGATAGAACTCGACTCACGTTCTCGCTACCCCATCTTGCATTCAAAATGTCTGCCATCGGTACCATAGCCACATCCGAAGGGTCGTCTTCCTCATCATCGGATGTATCCGAGTTCATTTCTTCGTTGGGGCCTTCAGGACAAGCGTCACCAAGATGCATGGACGAGTCAGTCGAGGTATTGACACGGGGATCTTCGCCTTCGTCTTCGTCCTTTTCCTCTGCACCTTCTTCACTGCTGGGTTCTTCATCCACCTCTGCTTCGTCACCCGTCCAACGGGAGACTTTGAAGCTACGTGATAGGATGCGACTCCCAGCACGGTGATACGCATCAACAGTATACCACTTCTCATGATGAAAATGTGGGAAGAGAGTGGGCGATGTCTAGTAACGATGGTTAAAACGAGGGGCAACGTATTACAGAACATGCACCGACCTTGATGGCCGGAACGAGCTGCTCGGCGTATATGCGCTCCGCATTGTCACGACCTATCTTATCTATCTATCACGCAGATACCGCGACGAAGATCCCATCAAACGTTTTCATGTGCCATCCTCGATCAGCTCAGAATCGATCAATCGACTTACCACGGCTGTTCCCTGCAGTTCTTCAAGTTCCTCCGTGCTCCAAAACATCGGGGTATCGAAGATCGTCGGGAGGGTGCGCATATACGGTCCCCACTTCGTCTGTATGTGGTTTCCAAGGTCCTGTCCCAGTTCTTGTCCTTGGTCTCGCCTACCCCCGTCCACGGAATCCGACTCGTGCGCCCACGCGTCCTCCCACAGCATACATAAAATTAGCCCGACCCAGCCTTTATGCAATCCGTGTGCACGCCATGCGTCGAGGCCGAAGAGAGAGGGAAGCGGGGACGTTCGCGTCGAAAGAGTCAGCGTGCGCGGCAGAGTGAAAAGGGTGTGTCCTTCCTGTTCAGGTTCCGAGCCGTTCACAATGATTAAAAGTAAGGATGGTTTCACAAAAAAAGAATCAACGGCCACCGATTAACGAACGGTCGCAGTCAGCGACGTCGAACCCGAATTCGTTGAGATTGTGCGCACACACCGGAATGTCATTCAAGGCCACCGCTCCGCGTCCGCTGTCCAGGAATGTGGTGATGCCCATCACATTCGTATCAATGTACCCTCCATTCGATCGAAACCATCGCATGAAACCATCGATGTCCGGGTCCGCCATGGCGTGTGTCCTTCGGACGATGTTTGAAGGTTTTCCCTCGATCTAGACTTGTACAAACAGACGTCAACGCTTACACTTACTTTCCATACACGGACCAGAAGGTTTCTTGAATGATTGCATTCATCGAAGGCTAGAAAGCAAAGCATCTAATGTCCTTTTTCTCTTTTCTTTCCGCCGCATTTTTACTTTTGCTTATACAGCCCACTGAAACAAACATCCAGAACTTTCGATCAATGGCCCCTGGGTTTGCATACACTTCTACCTGCGACTTCCGCACTATAGTAGTCAAGGAGGAAGATAAGTTTCACTCTGGACCGTCGAGACGAAGAAATGGTATGAATAGATAGGATGAATCCCCACAGCCGCGCTGAAAGCGGCCATCCATTGAATAGAGAGGCCACTTGGTGTGTCAGGTCAGAGAAGTACTCACGCACGATCATATACTCAACCGACATCATTGTCATGATAGAATCAATTTCCCTCGAGTTAGATATCTACCGTATCCAAGAAGACTGGGGGACAAGAAGGAAAATACATACATACAACAAAAACGAAGAATAATCACCAAAAAAAGGGTATATGTCCGATGACCATGAGCATCCACCAGTTTACTCGTAAATATTCAGAGCATTGAACTCAAAGTATGCGTTCGAAAACGCCGTCGGGTGGTTGTTCACGTAGTCTGATGAAAATAGATATCAGCATTCAAAGTCGCACTTTCGCGAGGGAATAGGAGGATATCGGCTCCGTAGAAACTCACCGACGCAACTCGAGGGGCATCCATCCGAGGAGTAGACAGCCCCTGCCCAATCTCCGCCTGCGAAACAACCAACACAAAAAATCAGTGACTCGTGATGCAACCCGTATGCATAAAAGAGTACTCGGACCACCACGCACAAAATGTCAGATTGATGATGATGTTCATAGCCCCGAGATAAGACGATAAATTACAGTGTGTGTTCGGAAAGTAGGCAGCAGGCGTTCCCTGATCGAGGGGGAAGCGTCAGCGAGTTTCCCCACAAAACACGCCCTATGGCGCGACTCGGAATCAGCTTACCCAGGTGCTGGTATCGACCGTGGACCCAGGGTACTTGACTTGGTGAGGAACGGACGAGCTGCCGCGTTCCCAAAAGTATATAGAAATGTGGCTGGAGCTCCGCTCGATCGCATACCTACTCCAAGATCAGCAGTCATCGACTAACACTGGCGATCAAGAAAATAAAAAATTGACCAGCCACCACCGACGTTGTTAAAGTTGGGCCCGAAACTGTTCGAATCAGCCAACTGAACGCCGCATCCGGCATTGTTGGTGGTATAGACGTCACAATCGGTTCCCGTGCTCCTACTAAAGTCGAGAAGGATGTGAAATTGCGGGGGTGAGGTGTGCAAGTCGGAAACGCACCCTATCATAGATCGAGATGATGGCATGGTACAACCTGTTAGAGTAATGAGAAAGTCAAAGCACGTCTATTCTCCCCCCTGCAAAACTCACCCGCAGTCGTGTGCAAGGTTGACTGGTTAGGCGTCTTGTTATTGACGCCCTCGACGATATCGATCTCGCCCTAAGTAGTAACATTAGACGCGCTCCTAAACAACACACAGTCGCCCTTACCTCATTCGGCCAGTTAGCACCGACTTCCTGGGTACAGTGTTAATCTACACGACAAACAAAACTAGAAGAAACGTACCCTAGATGTGGCGAAGATTAGGTAAATAGTGTCTCTGTTAGTAAATACCTCGATCCAGAGGTGAAACTAACCCTAACGGATTTTTAGCACTGCGTGATTTCAGACCAATCAGATGACTCACAGATAGCCGGCCATGTGCCACATCCCTCGGGCATATGTCCGACATCGAACCTAAAGTCATTATTACTTTTACAACGTAAAGAAAAACAACCCATCGCACTCACATCGCGACGTGTGTGGTGTACTGATTGTTGGACATCAGTCTGAACGAACTTCGGCCGGCTCCGCTGGAACTGAGAACGGTCGTATCGTCCGCCCTCAGAGTAACAGTGTTTCCAGAAACCGAGTACAAGCCATCCGCTTGGGCCGTCGATTGGCTGACGTAGTTCCTGATTACCTCGCGCCATCAGAACGAATACTTCGGAATACAGATGGAGGACACGACGACAAAACACGCACACTCGCCCATTGGTCGGATCGGCAATCGCCTGCCACGAAAATGCATTGAGGAACGATTTCCCGGAGAGACTGGCTGTCTGCGTATAGGACGCAGCATGCGCGCATCCAGATACCGCAAGCACGACGAATGCAAGGAAAGAGGACTTCATCGAAGGGATCAATTCAGTTTGTTGCTCATGCTACAGCAGCGCAGGATCCTCTTATACAGAGCAGCAAAGCACCCCCGGAGTCCATGACCAGGCGGTTCTCTATATGGACGCAAACCCATGGGACACCCCCGTCTCTGGCAACGTCGACTGGAGTGTGATCTTTGCCAGCAAAGCCTACGACGAACAGAGTTAGTGGCGTGCGCTAGTCGGGGTGGAATTAGCCACGAGCAAGGGAACACACAACAGGCTTCCATATGGAGGACCGTTGCGTATGGTAGGTTTTCGGGTTGGAGGAATCGAGCT
>JBBPPY010000458.1:0-22127 GCA_038092195.1 Leccinum barrowsii
CCGCTATCCAGCGCCGGGAGGTTACGTACACTGGGATCTTGTACGCCATAGCCTCATGATAAATGGGCGCAGTCAGCGGTCCGCATCTTTTCCATCGCGTTCTCGACGGTACCATGAGAGTTCTGCAGGGTCACGAATGAGAACAGCCAATAGAGTCTCAACGTCATACGGTCCATCACGGACACCAGCACACCGAGTCCGTCTGTCACCGGCGACTGAGGGACGGTGAAAAGGTGAATATTAGACGAGCAGCTGTTCGAGTCTGTTCAAGCTGATGATCATCACGAGTGCCAAGAGTTGCTATGTATAAACCAATATTTGTGACTCACATGCGAAGAGACAAGCATATGATGCAACTTGAATACAAAGATCGAAACCCGACACGGTCCGATGTGCACTAGGCACCGATATGTACATACAGAATGCGCTGATCAAGCGGAACAATACCAGCCAATGACTTCATCGTCCTCTGCAGCGCCAACGCAGCTCGAGTGTGATCCAGCCGACCACATCCATCCAACATATTCTCGTAAAACTTGTGCGTGATCTTGTTTGTATGTGCGTCGTCCACCGCCCACATCGTCCCAATCACAGACCGGAACCCTGCAAACTGCATCGCCGACGCCAGGTGGATCACCTCATCCGGACTGTCCTTGTATCCAACCGTGGTGTGGCAAGCAGAGAGGTAGGCAAATTCCGGGTGCTCCAACTCGCATCCCATAATGTGCTCGATCGTAAACGGACCATCGTGGAGGGCGAACGCAGATTCGAATGGTTTTTCCTCATTTGGGACACCGTGACAAGCGAAGTGAACCCACTCGTTCTTCCTCAGCTCCTCCGAGACCCTAGATACACTTGATTTCGAACCTTCAAGGCGCGTGAGCGTGGCGAGACCTGGCATACATCGAGAGACGATGTCTAGTTCACTGGCAACAGAAAGAAGTTCACTCTGGCCATTGGCAGTGGCTTGACCGACAGCGAGAAAGCGATCCTCATTTATCGAGGACTTCGTCAATAGGGCATTCCGCCTAGCACGAATGAGGGCGGTGAGGGTGGGAGTGTAAGAGGAGATGTACAAATGAGAGAGATTGGGTTGATGTCCCCGATATGGACCGGCAGCATGCAACGGTAGAAGAGAGAACTCGGCAGTTGGGCACCACCAGATGCGTGAGTGAGGTGGAACTGTCGTCTGCAGGAAGTCTACAATTGGGGACACAACTTCATCCCAGAGATCACGCAGGAAGCGACCAAGATCATTCTTCACGTCCATCATTTTGGCACGTAATGTCAAAGATCGAAGCTCCGACGACAGGTCCTGAACACGGGATTTCGTGATTTTCAATGGGATATGAACCGGATCTCTGTCAAAAAAGACAACGAGTGCATCGCACGTATACTGGCTAGCATTGACAATGATCACAGGTCCACCACTGGCAGCGTGCTGGAGTTCGGAGAAGGAAGAGGGGAGAAGGAATCGATCGAGACCGGGTAATTTGCGAATGTTTGTGATGACAGATTGCAGATCAACATTAAGACCGCACAGCTTGTTGTGCTGATCTGGACCTTGTGAATGAATTGTATCTCGTATTTCTGATGAGAGTCGAGTAAACTCGTCCGCAAGGGACTGTCCTTCCTGGCCCGAGGCGATGACATCTTCAAGAGGGGAACGGAGACGAGCAATCAGAGTCCAGAATACACCGCGACCTTGCTCGAGAAGCTCGACTGCCTCTTTGGCAAGTTGATTGCGGAGACACGCGGAAAAGGCATCGATTGCGAGGGATGAAGCGAGGTCTTTGAAATTCTGAAGACGATTGGGTAGGGATGGTAAAATGGCGAGATGTTGAACGAGTAGTCGAAGGGATGTTTCGTACGCGAGAAGAACTGTGGGATGGAGGAAATGCTCAGCGTCCGTGATCCATTGCTTGGCTGCAGAGAGATCGACTGGTGAGAGTGTTTGTGAGATATTTGTCAACTCGGTGTAAAGACTAAATAAATCCTCTCTGTCCTTCAACTCGTTCGACTGGGTGAAGCGAACACGGAGATAATATGCAAGTTGACGTAACGACGATGATCGGATGGGATGGCCAGGTGGGAAAAGGTCGAGGGCTTGTCTCCCGAGGATGATGGCCTCATTGAGGTCCGTCATATCTCCAAGCCGGTCATAACGAATGGAGAGATAGGCTGCGACATTGTGCAACGACATTGATCGATCCGGGTGCCCCGGCGGGCGAAGGTCAAGGGCTTGTCTGCTGAGGATGATGGCCTCATTGAGGACCGTCATATCTCTAAGCCGATTGTGACAATCGGAGAGATAGCTTGCGAGATTGTTTAAAGACCTTGATCGTTCCGGGTGCCCTGACGGGCGAAGGTCGAGGGCTTGTCTGCCGAGGATGATCGCCCCATTGAGGTCTGTCATATCTCTAAGCCGGTCATAACGAGTGAAAAGATAGGCTGCGACATTGTCCAACGACGTTGATCGATCCCAGTGCCCTGATGCCAGGCGAAGGTCGAGGGCTTGTTTCCCGAGAATGATGGCCTCATTGAGGTCCGTCATATCTTCAAGCCGGTTGTAACGATCGAAAAGATACATTGCGACGTTGTTCAACGACGTTGATCGACGCAGGTGCCCTGACGGGAAACGGTCGAGGTCTTCTCTGCCGATGATGATGGCCTCATTGAGATCCGTCATATCTCCAAGTCGCTTGTAACGAGTGGAGAGACAGACTGCAACATTGCCAAACAGCATTGATCGACCCGGGTGCCCTGAAGAGCGAAGGTCGAGGGCTTGTCTCCCGAGGATGATGGCCTCATTGAGGTCCGTCATATCTCCAAGCTGGCTGTAACGAGTGAAGAGATAGAGTGCGATACTGGCCAACGACGTTGATCGTCTCGGATGCCCTGACAGGCGAAGGTCGAGGGCTTGTCTCCCGAAGATGATGGCTTCATTGATATCCGTCATATCTCCAAGCCGCTGGTAACGAGTGGAGAGATAGAGTGCAACATTATTCAATGTTGTTGATCGATCCGGGTGCCCTGACGGGCGAAGGTCGAGGGCTTGTCTCCCAAGGATGATGGCCTCATTGAGGTCCGCAATATTTCCAAGCTGGTCGTAACGATTGGAGAGATAGAGTGCAACATTGTTCGACAACGTTGAACGATTTGGGTCCCCTTCTGGGCAAAGCTCCAGTGCCTCTCTGCCACAGATAACTGCTTCCTCCATGTCCTCCGTCGCTTCTAGATGGTAGTAACGACCCTGGAGATGAGTGGCAAGCTGATTTAGTGAACTCAATCGTTCGTCATGACCGGGTGGGCAACGGTCCAGTGCTTGGCGATCAAGGATTAATGCCTCGCTAATGTGGTCCGTCCCGCTCCCTTGCTCAAACTTGGCGAATGTTGACTTCGCTTCCGCAAGTACCTGATCGACTGAAACAGTCGCCTCTCCAATCAAGTCTCGACGGCCCCCTTTCTCATTCTTGGTGTGAGATTTTGCTCGAGAGGACCGCTTTTTGGCTGACGGCGTGAATGTTATTTCACTGAGGCTCTTCTCAACAAAACGGTAAAACAAGCACCTTTTGATTTCATCTTGTTTCACTGGGGTTGGAACAGTGAGGGGAAAGGCACTGGACAGTGGACAAAAAAAGTGAAAATATCAATGTTGGCGACTTCGTCGCAATGACTTGGAGGCAGTCTCGTGTTTTCCTTGGCATTTTTCGTTTGAACTTTGCACAGCTTGAGCGAGTACTGTTCGCACAGCCCAAGGTGAAACCTCTGAGTTCAAAAGGGTCCTTGGCAAAAACGACAACAACAAAACGGTATCGATAGATTGAAATTGAAAAACCACAGCCCTATAGTACGTATTCAAAACGCCCAAACGACTTTTACCTCGTCATACCGCCCCGGATTCTCCGACGTCTTCTTCGAATGACTATACACTTGTGTTGCTGGATCATGGCCGGAGACGCAACACCTTCGATTCGTTGCGACGGGTGCAAGTACGAAGCCGAAGACGACGGAGAGGTGATGGTGTCGATGGACGTGATGAGCTCTACGAGCTCGATGATGAATTTTGGCGCCATCTGTGACGGTGTCGGAAATTCGTCAGCATCAAGAGAGTGTAGAGAGAAAAGATACGCACAGCAAATGCCTCTGATCAAAATAATACAAATATTGATCGAGCGTGTCGCAGTATATTTGAACAGTGACATTCTCCTCCGTCGCCGAATGCGCGATCCACAACGACTTTTGCAGACATCCCAGCCCCCGTCTGCTGTCCTGGTGTGTGTACTACCGACAACCCGTCAGTCACGATCGACAGCGCGACCGCACAAATCGATACTCACCGCCTTGGCACCTTCCTCATCTTCCTTATCCTTACCCCCCTCCATCTCGAACACCTTCGCGCCCTGCAGTGTCCCAATAATCAACCTAATAGCAGCCAGTTGCGCGCGGCTATCCGAAGTCGAGTCTTCGTACACTGACAAGGCTTCGACGTACAAGTCGTACGCTAGGTCTTCGAACCCAGAGTCGTGTTCAGAGGCGATTTGGGCAGCGAAGAGGAATAGACGGAGGGCGAGCGGGGGAGAGTCAACTTGTGTCGCGAGGATGAGGTGCATTCGCGCACGAACTTGAGGATCGGGGTCGCTTTCGCTCGCCAGTCGTCTTCCTATTCGTCGTCGAGGTCAAAATTAATCAGCATAGGAATGTGTGATCTCACCAAACGTTCACGAATCTTGTACCGCCGACAGAGCTTGATGCTCGAATTAATGAGCGCAGGAAACGTGTACCGCATCCGTGCGCCTCCAGCAAGTGCCGCGGTGCGGTTTGCCGCAACCGCTGTCCGAGTCGTCCCAAATACGCGGTGATCTGCAAACCCACCTCAAACTGCACCCCCAACGACTCAGCCCTAAACAAAAGCACCATCCGCGCCACCCACCCTTATTCCTCCGCCGTATCCTCCTTCTCCACCACATACGGACCTTGTCTCCGTATCTCCTTCACGTCCTTTACCGGCCCACCACCGACGGCAGAAGCGTCCGTCTGATCCTTGATCAACACGTGACACAGACCCAAAGCTCCACTACGTCCCCAAGCGTCTCGATCACGGTCTCGTTCTGGAGCACGCTCGAAACGACGCTGTGTGAGATGGAACGGGACGTAGGGCGGGATGGCGAGCAACGTGAGCACGGATTAGTGAGAGTTGATCGGGGCGACGAGCAGCGCTGCGAGATTCGCAGCTGTTTGTGGAACGTGCAGATCCGAGCTGCATCAGGTCGGCGTCAGGAGTAGACACACATATATCTATAGAAATAAAACGTACCTTTCGGAATACTCCTTGCTCTACGTATTCGAGTCTGTCTGGGTAATAACTGAGGGAGAGATTAGTGAGCGAGACCAAGAGGGCCGTGATATCTTGTATTGACAAGTCTGGTCTAGCCTACAACCACATCGTCAGAACGTCACTAATTCATATCTCGTCGTACGCACCTTGATAAGTTCGACGACTTGTTTCCAAAGGACTTTACAGAGCTGGACGTCCTTTGGTATGCCACGGAACTTTCTTACAGGCGCGCCATCCTTTTCCTTTTCCTTTCCTTCTTCCGACGAGACCCCGTTTACACCGTCTGCGATGTTCGTTTCTGACTCTTCCACTGCGCTACCCGAAGCAGCCGGACCTTTTCTGCCAGTGGCTTGGCGGCAGCCTCTTCCAGTTTTTCTAGTCTCCTCTGGGTCCTTGCTCTCCGCCTCGTGAGCGCCGTAGGCCGTGAGTCTGTCGATGAGAGCGATGACGGTCAGTTTGATGTTGGCTTTCGGGTGTCGGTTGCGGATAAAAACGGTCCGAGTGAATGGAGGTGGAACCCATCCGTGAATACCTACAGGAGTCGTTAATCAATTTCAGGACAGTATGTACGGGAACACCCACCTAAAATGACGACTTCCATCAGATATTCTTGTGCAATGACGTCCTTGCAGTTGACGACTTGCTCCAGTATAGCTGGGAGGATGCTCTTTTGGTACCTCTCCAGATCGACGCCCTCGAGCTGGGAGCTGGGAGAGACGGACGAGGTTGGTCCCGACGAGGATGCGGAGTTCGCGACGTTCCATCTCGCGTTTCTCCTGGTCGGGCGACTGACCTTGGGAGCCCGAGACGGACTCCTTATTCATTTCTATTAGATTGGTGAGTACGAACGCGATCGAGTCTTGGAGGGACCCTTGAGGGACTAGACTGGGTCAGCAGACGAATGACGCGACGCGGAGAGGGCTTACCCGGAATCGGTCCCGACGGGCAGGTGACCCCTGGTCTGACCGCCGAGATAGTGTCGTAGAAAGAGCCCATGGATGACGCATCTACTTGTATCCATCATGTCTTTCATGATTCCCTTGACGGGTGCGTCAGGGATAGACATGTATACGGAGCTGCGGCTTACTGGACTAGTTTGTAGAAATCTGCAAGATGGTGTCTGAACTGTGTGTGTGCGTTATGACGGTAGTTTGAGAGATGTCGGAGGGCGTCGAAGATGGCCATATCTTGCGACAACTTGTGGTCAGAGAAACTCGGGAGAGCTGGGCGGGTGTACTTACAGAGTTCGTAATATCGCTTTGGTGAGAGCGACGACGTGCGCAGTTTGGCGAGCATGACTGGTGCTCTTGAGCGCGTCCATGTTCGAGTCGTTGTTGTCCTGCAAGAGGGTCGTCAGCGATGATGCGGCTCCGAGGGCGAATTCGGTGCCGCCGCCGAGGACGCGGTGAGACGCACGAGATGACACTTCATCTGGCCGACCTGAATCTTTACTGTTTCCAGGAACTTGCTGAGGAGTTTTCCTTCTTCGACGGTGGTCGTGGTGTTTGTCGCCGTCGTCGTTCGGGGGATAATAGTGACTAGCAATCCCGCGCCTCAAGTAAGCAGAGCGCTCAAAAGTAAGTAAGTATCATCAATGACATTAATATTGGAGCGTTCAACTTCAAGCTCGCGAAGACCGTCTTTTCTAATTCTTTCACGCTTCTCAACACTTTCTTTGTGTACTTACGAAGTTACTTACGGACTCGTCTCGTGCCATGATGCGCTATTCAAGATCCCCTCATAGAGGCAGTCGTAGCGACCGAGCATGTATGTATCCCGTTCTGCTGGTGGCTGACTGACCCCTCATTGTCCAGTTCGTCGGTGGCGAAGCAAGGCACGCAGCGCTTCCCGGCCTGCTCTCTACTCTATGGAAGCAGAACAAAGGCACTATGTTCGCGTACAGTAGCCTGAGTACTGCCTCGCAGCGACTTTCTTTTCGCCACTTCCCTTACCATTTCTCTCAACTTTTTCAACCCCACAGCTCCGCCAATCTCGGACCAGAAAAACCCACCCCATCATGTCCGGACTCCGGAGGTGGTTGCCTGCATACACAAGTATTCTCCCCTCACCTAGCAAACTGAGCTTGACACGCATAGACATGTGGCAATCCCCCCGTCGTTTGACCTCGTTCGTGACGCAGGACCTTCGCCTCATTCAAGAAGGCGTGCAACGACTGCCGTATGCTCCCGGCACAACGAGAGTATACGACGGTCGCCGTACGTCGTTACCTCCAGGCTCGTTTGCCCTCGTGCTCGCCTTCCCTACATCACCCCTCCTTTAGGCGCTCAGCTTCGCATACATCCCACCTTCCTGATAGGCTACAGCGCAACTGCCGGCCCAGCCTTGCCACGCTCCCTCCCTCTTCACTTCTCTTACTTGCCGGGTTATGCCGCATCGCTCTCTGCGCCATCGGTCACTCACACCCACCTGCGTCTTCTCACCCCATTGCCTCTCCTCCCAGCACATGGAGAGACCGCCGCTCTGGTGTGTCACCCGTCTTAGCCTTCTTCCCTGAAGATCATGCCGCTTCACGACTCGGCATGGGCCCTCGGCCTCCTCAAAATCAAGCTCCAGGTGTCGACGCTCAAACCTCCAGGTGGCATCAATATGTGGCGCTGTGCGCGGCATACTGGATCCGGTGAGAGTGCTCTGACACTAGCGCGGCATAGGTCTGAATATTGCTGGCAAGGCCTCTAACTGGCATCTCTACTTTGTCTCGTATGCGTACAACACAGACTCCATGTAACACGCCCATGTACTAATTGGTACTGCTCATCTTCTGCAATCACAACGAAGTTCTGACGAGAACAGTCAGTCACACGACTCAAGATACAATACATCCATCCATCATGAGGTCCCGCGGCGGTCGTCCTCGAGAAAGCAGGCGAGTCGCACTATATAGCTCGTTGGCATTCACAACTGGGTGGTTCTCATTTGCATTGCCAGTATGGCAGCATTTGCACGCAATGTTACCCGGGACAAAACGTGAATGTTAGGTACGCTCGAGGTACCAATTTCAAGGCGAGCTCATGCATCTGCCCGTAGCGTATTTATTGACAGCCGATGCCGCAGGTGATACAGAAATCGAGATTAGCCTACAGTCGAATTGACTCATACAATACATTCCCCCCAGAACCTATACACTGCATTCGCAACACAACGCGAGTATCAAGATGCGACGCGACGATCCGCCGAGTCTAGTGGCAATATGGATCAGGTTCCATCTCGATCGAGAGATTACTCACAAGGATACTGGTCCCCTGACGAGAGCCTTTGCCGGCTCGAATCCGCATTTCATCTCCCCGAGCACAGGTTTCCGTGGCCCCGATATCCAAGAGAGGGGCGCCCAACGGGAGCAAGAGCTTCACTCACACGCACGAACATTATCTTGCACAGCGCTCGCGAAACCCACACTTCCGAGGGCGTCGTTATACTTCTCAATACACGGGTCGTCCACACAACTGGCTATTCACACGTTCGATACTGATCGCAAATAGTAAATGGTTGCAAAGAGACATAGTAGCAACTACATGTGAGGCAACACAGTCCGTTGTGCACTAGGCACCGATATGTACATACAGAATACGTTGATCGAGTGGAACAATACCTACCAATGAGTCCATCGTCCTCTGCAGCGCCAACGCCGCTCGAGTGTGATCCAGCTGACCACATCCATCCAACATATTCTCGTAAAACTTGGTCGTAATCTCGTTCGTATCTGCGTCGTCCACCGCCCACATCGTCCCAATCACAGACCGGAACCCTGCAAACTGCATCGCCGACGCCAGGTGGATTACCTCGTCCGGACTCTCCTCGTCTCCGACCGTGGTGTGACAAGCAGACAGGTAGGCAAACTCCGCATTCTCTAACTTGCATCCCATGATCCGTTCCACAGTAAACCGGTCGTCCTCGTAGAGACCAAATGCGGAGTCAAAGGGTTGCTTCTTGTTTGGGATACCGTGGCAAGCAAAGTGGACCCACTCGCTCGTCCTCAGCTCCTCCGAGACTCTAGATACACTCGATTCGGGACCATCAAGGCGCGTGAGCGTGGCGAGACCCTGAATGCGCTCGGCGATGATATCCAGTTCGTTTCCGACGGAGAAGAGCTCGCTTTCGCCTTTCGCGTTCGCCTGACCCACAGCAAGGAAAGATTTCTCCTCGTGTATCGCCGATGTATGTTTCCGTCTCGCACGGATGAGGGCAGTCAAGGTGGGAGTGTAAGACGAGATGTACAGATGGGAAAAACTCCTTTGGCCGCTCCGAAATGGATTAGCCGCGTGCAATGGCAAAAGGCTGAACTCGGCAGTGGGACACCACCAGATACGTGAGCCAAGTGGAACTGTTGTTTGAAGAAAATCAGCGATCGGTGAGACGACCTCATCCCAAAGGATTCTCAGGAAGCGAGCGAAATCTCTCCCCATGTCCATTCTCTTTGCATCCAAAGTCAGAGATTGGAGGTCCGATGACAGGTCCTGGACACGGGATTTCGTGATTTTCAAAGGGATATGAACCGGATCTCTGTCAAAAAAGATAACGAGTGCATCGCACGTATACTTGCTAGCATTCACGATGACCACAGGTCCGCCACTGGCAGCGTGCTGGAGTTCGGAGAAGGAAGAGGGGAGAAGGAATCGATCGAGACCGGGTAATGTGCGAATTTGGGTGATTGCGTATTGTAGATCGAGATTAAGACTGCACAGTGCATTGTGCTGATCTGGACCTTGTGAATGAATTGTATCCTGTATTTCTGATGAGAGTCGAGTAAACTGGTCTGCAAGGGACCGTCCTTCCTGGCCCGACGCGATGACATCTTCAAGAGGGGAACGAAGACGAGAAATCTGAGTCCAGAATACACCGCGACCTTGCTCGAGAAGCTCGACCGCGTTTTTGGCACGGTGATCGCGCAGACAAGCGGAAAAAGCATCGATTGCTAGGGATGAAGCGAGGTCTTTGAAAGTCTGGAGATGATTGGGTAGGGATGGTAAAATGGCGAGATGCTGAACAAGTAGCCGAAGAGATGTTTCATACGCGAGAAGGACTGTGGGATGGCGGAAATGCTCAGCTGCCGTGATCCAGTGCTTGGCAGCAGAGAGATCGTTGGGTGAGAGTGTTTGGGGGATATTTGTCAACTCGGTGTAGAGACTGAACAGATCATCTCTGTCAGTCATATCTCCATGCTGCTTGTAACGAATGGAGAGATCGGTTGCAACATTGTCCAACGACTTGGATCGACCCGGATGCCCTGACAGGCGAAGTTCGAGGGCTTGTCTTCCGAGGATGATGGCCTCATTGAGGTCCGTCATATCTCCAAGCTGGTCGTAACGAGTGGAAAGATAGCATGCGACGTTGTTCAACGACGTTGATCGACCCGGGTTCCCTGACGGGCGAAGGTCGAGGGCTTGTCTCCCGAGGATGATGGCCTCATTGAGGTCCGTCATATCTCCAAGCTGCTTGTAACGAGTGGAGAGGTAGCCTGAGACATTGTTCAACGACCCTGATCGATGCGGGTGCCCTGACGGGCAAAGGTCGAGGGCTTGTCTCCCGAGGATGATGGCCTCATTGAGGTCCGTCATATCTCCAAGGCGCTGGTAACGAATGCAGAGATGGCTTGCGACATTGCCCAACGACCCTGATCGATGCGGGCGCCCTGACGGGCAAAGGTCGAGGGCTTGTCTCCCGAGGATAATGGCCTCATTGAGGTCCATCATATCTCCAAGGCGCTGGTAACGAATGCAGAGATGGATTGTGACATTGTTCAACGACGCTGATCGATGCGGGTGCCCTGACGGGCGAAGGTCGAGGGCTTGTCTCCCGAGGATGATGCCCTCATTGAGGTCCGTCAGATCTCCAAGGCGCTCGTAACGAGTGGAGAGATGGGTTGCGACATTGTCCAACGACGCTGATCGATCCGGGTGCCCTGACGGGTGAAGGTCGAGGGCTTGTCTCCCGAGGATGATGGCCTCATTGAGGTCCGTCATATCTCCAAGCCGCTCGTAACGAGTGCAGAGATGGCTTGCGACATTGTTCAACGACATTGATCGTTGCGGGTACCCTGACGGGCGAAGGTCGAGTGCTTGTCTCCCGAGGATGATGGCCTCATTGAGGTCTGTCATATCTCCAAGCTGGTTGTAACGAGTGGAGAGATAGAGTGCGACACTGTCCAACGACGTCGATCGATTTGGGTGCCCTTCTGGGCAAAGCTCCAGTGCCTCTCTGCTATAGATAACTGCTTCCTCGATGTCCTCCACCGCTCCCAGATGGTTGTAACGATTCCAGAGATGACCACCAAGCTGATGCAGTGAGCTCCATCGTTCTTCGTGACCGGGTGGGCAACGGTTCAGTGCTTGGCGATCAAGGACGATTGCCTCGCTGATGTGGTCCGTCCCGTCCCCTTGCTTAAACTTGGCGAACGTTGACTTCGCTCGTGCAAGTATTTGCTTGACTGAAACAGACGCCTCTGCAATCGAGTCCCTCCGGCACCCTTTCTCATGCTCGGTGTAAGGAAGGTTAGGCCCCTTGTTGACTGACGCAGTGAATGTTAATATTGCAATGAGGCTGTTCTCGTAGACAAAACAGTGAAATAAGTACCTTGTGATTCCATCTCGTTTCAGTGAGGGTCGGGACGGTGAGGGAAAAGGTACTTGTCAGTGGAAAGAAGTGAGAATGTTGGCGACTTCGCCGCAATGACTTGGAGCAACCTCGTTTTTTCCGCATTGTTTGTTGGCACAGCAGCGTCATTGAACGAGTGCTTCTGGCAGGAGGCTGTTCGCACAGCCCAAGGTAAGACCTCTTACGTTATAACAGTTCAAAGGGCCTTGGCTAAAACGACGACGACAAAAACACGGTATCGACACATCGGAATCGAACAACCACCACCTCCACCCAGCGTCTATACGTACCCAGCAATCGCTACCGTGTGATCCCCATGTTCAAAAACGCCCCAACGACTTCCACTTCGTCGTACCGCCCCGGATTCTCCGACGTTTTCTTCGAATGTATATACTTGAGCGTATTCCGGAAATGTCGTTGGATCATGTCCGGAGACGCCACACCTTCGATTCGTTGTGACGGGTGCAGGTACGAAGCTGAAGACGACGGAGAGGTGATGGTGTCGATGGAGGACGTGATGAGTTCCACGAGCGAGACGATGAACTTTGGAGCGACCTGTGACAATGTCGGAAACTTGTCAGCGTCGACAACAAAGGAGAAAAGACAGACGCACAGCAAGTGCTCCGCGATCAAAGTAATACAGATATTGATCGAGTGTGTCACAGTATATCTGAACGGTGACGATCTCCTCAGTCGCCGAATGTGCGATCCGCAACGACTTTTGCAAGCATTCCAGCACTCGTTTGCTGTCCTGGTGTGGGTACTGTCGACAGCCTGTCAGTCACGATCGATAATGCAGACTGATACTCACCGCCTTGGCACCCTCCCCGTCCTCCTTTTCCTTGCCCACCTCCTTGCCTTCCCCTGCCTCTGCCTCTCCTTCCCCTTCCACCTCCACCGCCGCCTCTTGCCACCACAAATGACTCGCTGCATGCACCGCCGTCGCCTGATGCGGCTTCTTCAACAACTTGGCTCCGTGCAACGCAGCTTTGGTAATCAACGTATCATATCCGTCTACCTCGAACACCTTTGCACCCTGCAACGTCCCAATGATCAACGTGATCGCAGCCAGTTGCGCTCGGCTCTCCGAAATCGAGTCTTCGTACACCGAAAACGCTTGGACGTACAGGTCGTACGCGAGGTCTTCGAACCCGGAGCCACATTCTGAGGCGATTTGAGCGGCGAGGAGGAATAGACGGAGGGCGAGGGAGGGAGAGTCGACTTGTGTCGCGAGGATGGAGGTGCATTCGCGCACAAATTTGAGAATGGTGGTCACTTTCGATTACCAGTCGTCTTCCTATTTGTTATTGAGATTAAAAGACAAGAATAATTAATGAGCATAGGAAAGTAAGATCTCACCAAATGTTCACGAATCTTGTACCGCCGACAGAGCTTGATGCTCGAAGTGATGAGCGCTGGGAACGTATACCGCATTCGTTCACCTCCAGCCTCAAAGTGCCGACGTGCGGTTTGCAGCAGCTGTGCGAGTGCGGTATGCCAGTCAGTTCTTGACTCTCTCGACCCAAGAAATCTGGAGACCCACCTCAAACTGCACCCCCAACGACTCAGCCCTAAATAGATGCACCATCCGTGCTACCCACCCCTGCTCCTCCGCTGTATCCTCCTTCTCCACCACATACGGACCTTGTCTCCGTATCTCCTTCACATCCTTTACCGGCCCACCACCGACGGCAGAAGAATCCGTCTGATCCTTGATCAACACGTGACACAGATCCAAGACTCCATCCACGTCGCCGGGTGTCTCGATCACGGTCTCGTTCTTGAGTACGCTCGAGACGACGCTGTGTGCGATCGAGCGGCGTGTTGAAAACAGCTGTTGTGTCAGGAGCGGGACGTAGCGCGGGATGGCGAGCAACGTGAGCACTGATTGGTAAGAGTTAATCGGAGCGACAAGCAGCGCTGCGAGATTCGCAGCCGTTTGTGGAGCGTGCAGATCCGAGCTGCATCAGATCGGCGTCAGGAGTAGACACACATATATATAGAAGTAAAGTGTACCTTTCGGAATACTCTTTGATTTTGCTGTGCGCAAAGGCCAAAATCTGATCAACGTATTCAAGTCTGTCAGGGTAGCAGCTAAGGGAGAGATTCGTGAGCGAGACCAAGAGCGCCGTGATGTCTTGTATTGACAAGTCTGGTCGAGCCTGCGACCGCATCATCAGAATGTCACTAATTTGTGTATATCTCGTCGTACGCACCTTGATGAGTTCGACGACTTGTTTCCAAAAGACCTCAAAGAGTTGGACGTCTTCTGGTATGCCACGGAACTTTCTCGCAGGCACATCATCCTTTTCCTTTTCCTTTCCTTTCCCCTCTTTCGGCGAGACATCGTTCACACTAAGGTTCTTCTCTGACTCTTCCACCGCGCTATCCCAAGCATCCACGCCCTCGACCTTTTCGGCGTCCGCCTGATTGTAAGCAAGATTAGCCCTCTCTCTTGCCAGCCTGACCTTTTCTGCTAGTCGCTTGGCGGCGCCTTCTTCCTGTTTCTTGGTCTCCTCCGGGTCTTCGGTCTCTGCCTCGCGGGCGGCGTAGGCCGCCAGTCTGTCGATGAGTGCGATGACGATTAATTTGATGTTGACTTTCGGGTGTAGCTGAGCGGTTGCGGATAAAAACGGTCCGAGCGAATGGAGGTGGAATTCGTCCGTGAATACCTACAGGAGTCGTTAATCAATTTCGGAACAGTATACACGTGAACACTCACCTGGATAACGACTTCCATCAGATACTCCTGTGCGATGACGTCCTTGCAGTTGACGACTTGCTCCAGTATAGCTGGAAGTATGCTCTTCTGGTACATTTCCAGATCGACGCCGTCGAGCTGGGAGAGACGGACGAGGTTGGTCCCGACGAGGATGCGGAGTTCACGACGTTCCATCTCGCGTTTCTCGCGGTCGCGCGAGTGACCTTGGTGCTGGAGACGAACCCAGAGCTTGTTCATCTCTATGAAATTCGTGAGCACGAACGCGATGGAGTCTTGAAGGGACCCTTGGGGACTAGGCTGGGTCAGCAACTGGATGACGCAACACCGCGTGAGCTCACCCGGAATCTGTCCCCACGGGCAGGTGATCCCTGGTCTGACCGCTGAGATAGTGTCGTAGAAAGAGCCCACGTATGGGGTTCAATACGCCTCTGCTCATTTCCATCATGTCCTTCATGATTTCCTTGACGGGTGCGTCAGCGATAGACATGTACACGGACCCGACGGTGATCATGAGGTAGAGGCGAGGAACTATGTTTCCAGCGTACTGGACTAGTTCGTAGAGATCTGCGAGATGGTGTCTGGATTGTGTGTGTGCGTCGTAGAGGTAGTTTGAAAGGTGTCGGAGGGCGTCAAAAATGGCCATGTCTTGAAACACCTGTGGTCAGAGGAACTCAAGAGAGGTGGACGCGTGCACTTACAGAACTCATAATATTGCTTCGGTGAGAGTGACGACGTGCGCAGTTCCGCGAGCATGAGACTGGCGCTCTTGAGCGCGTCCATGATTTCGTCGTTGTCCTACAAGCAGGACGTCAGCGATGATGTCTCCGAGGGTGAATTAGGTGGCTGCCGCCGAGGACGCGGTGAGACGCACGAGATGACGCTTCATCTGGCCGACCTGAATCTTTACTGTTTCCAGGGACTCGCTGAGAAGTTTTCCTTCTTCGACGACGGTGGTTGTGGTTGTGGTTGTGGTTGTGGTTGTCGCCGTCGCCGTCGTTGTCGTCGTGGCCATCGTGTGCGACGTCGTTCGGGGGATAATAGTGACTGGCAACGACGTCGACTCGGACCCCTTCACCCCGCGCCTTATGTAAGCAGAGCGTGCATATACGCAGCAACCGGGGCTGGACAATAAAATTCACTGGGTGTAGCTACGAGAGGGCCATCCATGCGATATGGGGCGTGCACGGCGGAACTGCGCTCACGTTTGTGAACGCTGTGATGAGGTGTCGTGTTATAAGATCATGTCGCAGATGTGACCACTCTCCGACTCTCCGATCGTCCATCATCATGTCGAAACGCAAGCAAGCGCACGAGATAGACGAAGACGACGAAGACGGTCCCGAAAAACAAGTACGCATACTATTCTCTCCGCACGCCCGCATTATCACCTATTTCCCTGTAGACCGTCGACGTCAACTTTGACTATTACAACGTCAAAGCGAACATCGATTATCACACCATCCAGCGACTGCTCATCCAACTGTTTGGCCCAGATGCCGAGCGCGTACAGACTGGCCCTCTTGCGGATCTGATCACGAGTGTGGCGCAGGAGAGCGGCGTGGGCAGCACTATCAAGACCGAGGAAGACGAGGATGCCGATCCGTACGCATTTCTGACGGTCGTCAGCTGCCATGTACGTGTCGGTCTCTGTATCCAGGCACGGTCTGTTGAAGCAGCTGCAACAGGATCACACGGGGTTGCAGCCGGTGATTGACTACGTGCTGTCGAAAACGACGGTTGATCAGGGGTTCTACGAAACGTTGTCGTCACTGTTGCAAAATTACCCGCAATGCCACGTCGGACTGGTGCTCGGTGAGCGAGTGGTGAACATGCCTGTGCAAGTGATGCCGCCGATGTACCGGATGCTGTCCGAGGAGATCGACGAAGCGATCCAAGATGTGAGTGTGTTCTCTGTTGGTTGCACGTGTGTATTTACAGGTTCGCAGGGCTACAGATTCACGCACTACTTGTTTGTATCGCGCGCATACAGTCTGTCAGCGCAAGAAGAAGAAGCGATGCTCGCGGCTCAACGAAATTCGAAGCGACATCGGACAGAAACGAAAGGCGGCGTGTATGCGTTCCATCCAGAGGACGAAGAAATCAGTCACGTGAGTCGGTCTCAAACAAGTTTCTGGCTTTGGCTTGACAAGACAACCAGCACGCAATGCACACGGTGATATACACGTTCACGGATGCACCACCGCGGAATTCGGACAGCGTGGGAGTGGATCTGAGAGGGAGAGCGATGTTGGTGACAGCAGAGAAATTCAAGTCGTTGGTGAACGAAATCGAGCAGACGTACGCGGTAGCATAGTGTTGATGACGTCATCAAACTGGTTCGTTGCCGTGTTGTCGCTTGTTTGTATTTTGTGGCTGTTAAGCTCAACCCGTTCACTGCCCATCGCAGCATTCGGGCATCTTCGTCGTCGTCGTCGTCGTTGTCGTCGCCGCCGTCGTTGTACCCGCCCTCCTCCTCGTCGTTGTCGTCGTTGCTGTACCCGTTCAAGTCCACTTTGTCTTTTGTGCGTCGTTTTCTCTTCGCGTTCCTCTCCGCTCACCGTTATTCGCCGTAGCTCTTTTTTTTTTCTCCCCCCCCCTTCTTCATGGCACTTCTCGCTCCGTCCGACTGGCATCCTCCTCGCGATCACACAATGGACTCTGCTATTCCCCGACAACGTTCTTCTCCATCCAACGATCACACTTCTTCTCCCCATCCGCAGCAACCCATCCAACAACATCCACAACAGCCAGCTTATCCTTATCCCGTACAATCACAGGGTTCGTGGAATTCGCCAGTCTCAGCTCAACCCTTTTACCCTTCCTTCTACCAAAATCAACACCAACAACACCCCGCACAACCCTACCCTCTTCATCCTCACCAACCTCAAAACCACTTTTTTGATCCCACCGCCAACGCACAGCTCGCCCAGTGGGCTTATCAGCATATGATGTTCAACGCACAGGCCCAAATGGGTTCACACCCTTCCATCGCAACTTCCCCACAGCGCTCCGCTTCCTCTTCTGCTCCCTCTTCTCCAGCAGAGTATTTTAATCCAAACCAGCTCTTCAATCACTTCCCTAGCGCAACTCCTCCCCCTCACCCACAACACCCTCCCCATCACGCACCCGCATACACCCACCGTACCGCTTCGGCTGATACTCCCAGATCACAGCAACAGTATGACGGTTTCCACCCTTATCGGCGCCCTACCGGCGCCGTCCCTCCCCGTACTCAACCACAAGACACTGACTGGCGCTCTACTTCCTTTCAGCCCCCCTACGCCAGAGGTGACGCTTCCGCTTCCTCCAGCTCCGTCAACTCCAGCAACTCAAACCATGGGAACCCAAACGGCAACAACCGACAGCGCACAAGTAGCATACAGGGTCAGCCCCCGAACGGTTCCACCTCCCACCAGGGTAGCGTGCGAGGCCGCACAGGTCCCTCCTCTCAGACCCCAAACCCTCCTACTCCCTCGGCGTCTGACCCGGCACGTTCACGCACGGGCAGTGCATCTTCTACTGCCAGCGCTAATACTCCCAAGAGCGCCCATCCACTCCCCCACCATCGCACCGGCTCATCCTCCTCCACCACCTCCTCTGCCACCGCCCACCGTCCATCGGGGTCCATTTCGGCATCGTCCACGTCCACCCCCTCATCACATTCTCACCATTCTTCTACCCAGGCACGCCCCGCGCGACCCTCTCCCCTCTCACAGGGAGCCACTTATGCTACACCTTCCCCATCCACCCCAACCTCCACTTCCCGTCCACAGGCCGTACAGGCAAGTGCCCATGCAGATCGACGCATTTCCAAGGACGACTCCGACCTCGCTGCTATGCTCGAAAACTCTGCCATCGGTCTCGGTAATACCAACACCGTCAAGAGCGGGGGGCTCAAGAACAGGCTGCGACGTGCGCTTTCGTTGAATGCGGCGCAGGCGCTGCAAGAAGAAGACGAACTTGCAGGCGCAAGTTCCAAAGTGAACGGGGCCGAAACCCCCAGCCCCACAGACGCGAACGATGCCGCCAGCACCCTCACAGCAGGCACATCCGGAACTGCCGTTGGCGGCAGCAGTGCTCCGGTGGCTAACCCGGGCAAGAAACGGTCGCGCGCGGCGTCCTTGTTCAACTCGCGTCTCAATGCTTCCACGGACAACATTTCGCTCTCCTCTACCATGTCCTCGGCTTCTGTCGTCATCCGCAAGATCGGTTCCATCGGGAAGCTCGCACGGCGGAACTCCCTCGCCGGCATCACGTCCCTATTCAAGGACAAAAAAGACAAGGACAAGGACGACGATGCGGAAGCAGGCACTTCCTCGGCTAAGAAGCCGAAGAAGAAAAAAGACGCAAAAGGGAGCGTCGCTGAACCGACCGTTTCGCACGCGATCGCAGAGCTCGATAGGGGGAGTGGGTCTGGTGGCGATTGGTCGGACGCCAGCATGAGTGGTCTCAGTCCCGCAGCCAAGCTCGCCCGCCAGCACACGCTCAAGTCGAACGCTGAGGCGGCCGCCAAGGCCAAGGCTGCTGCCGAAGCTCAGGCACTCGCGCAGGCCGCACAAGCTCAACAAGCCAAGGGTGTTGCAAGCGCGAACGGGAGCAACATCACCGGTGGCGGCGGCGTACCCATGCCGACGACGTGGGAAAGGAATACGGCAACGACGAGGGGGGATTCGCCTGGTCCTGCTCGGCGGATTACGGAGGACGGAACGCGGGTACTCGTGGAGGACGATTCCGATTCGGGGAGCTCAGACGGACATGGGACGGGTTACGGCGCAGTGCCCGGCCACAGCAGTATCTCGGAAGGGTGGGACGACGAGGAGCCGTGGCCGGAAGAAGAAGACGAAACAATTCGGATTCCGGTCGGGACGCAGTCTGCCGCAGATGACGAGGAAGTGCTCGAGTGGGCGAAATCTATACGGACAAGTATAGACAGGTCTAGAACGCCAGCCAGGGGGATCTTGAAAGGTGCGTGCCCGATCGGGTGCGGGGCGGTCGGTCGGTTCTGATTTTATGCGATCGCGTGGACGCGTCGTTCCCAAAGGTGCTGATACCTACAGCCAAGACGCATATATCACGGAGCATGCGGGAATACCTTCTTTCAGTCGTATACGTTCAAACTCGTACAATTCGCATCCCACCTCGACGTCCGAGCTGGGACCGTTGGCACGGATACCCTCTCCAGACCCGGATCACATCGACGGTCTACACCGACACCCATCGCACTCGTCATCTCATTCTAATACTAATGCCGGTAATGCGGGAGGTAACATACCCAGCCTCCCTGCTCTTTCGTTTGCTTCTTCGTCTGACTCGTCCCCTTCCCCCGACTCAGACCCAGGACGTTCCTCGCCCCATCACGGCTCGCTGTTTTCGCTGCCCAACTCGTCTGCGCCCGCGCTATCGACGATCCCAACTGTCCCCGCAATGCTTTCGCACCGTTCTGCCTCTGGCCAGGCGACACCGAAGAAGCTGGTGTTTGCGGACAGTCTGTCGGTGTATGATACATTCTCGTCGACGGTGTACGATCGGAGGAGCGAACCAGCCACTTGGAGTCGGCTGACGCCGGCTCTGGCTCAACGGATAAAGGAGGAATTGAATTCATACAAGATGGAGGAGATGGAGGTACACGCGTGCAGTCGGATGCAGTGAGTCTGCTTTGTTTGTTGAATCAGGTTGATTCACTAATGTGTCGTGTGGTGTCGCAGTACCCAATTCTTCATCTAATGCTGTTCGTCTTCGCTGCATATCATGTTTAGGCGCTAGCCCACAGACTTCTACACCTATATCATCATCTCACAGCCTCGTCCGTGCACGCCACGCTATAGTTCTCTTTTGAAATTCCGACCTGGTGTTACCCTACTTTTTGATGACACGGCTTTTTTTTGCACACATACAGGGCGCTGCGCATACCTGATGAAAAGTGTCTACCAAATCTTTTTCTCTTTTACTTCTTTTCACGACGAACCTTGCTATTTCTGTCCCCAGACGGTATAGGCTATACCAATTGTTTCTTTTCGTTGCCCTTTCTTTTACCCCCGCAACCCCGTTTCATCTTTACTTCGCCCTCCGGGCCAAGGCGAAGCGGAAGAGCAATCAGGTATGACATGATGGGAGATCCGGGTAGCATACCCGGCCTTGCGCGTCCCGGCGGTTCCTTGCGCGTATTATTAAAAGAAGCCATGCGTTGTTTCATCTTCGCTATATCCGACTTCGTTCACGACTGCGCTTCCCTCTCTTTCCACAACTTTTCTTTTCTTTTTTTCTTTCCTCGCACAACCCACACGATACGTACATACATATACACCACATACAACATTTCTTTCTCTTTTTCTTTTCCCTTTCACACTACAAAACTTTCCGTCCTCCCCCGCTACCCTGGTCACCCCACTCCACGCCCTCTTCTCACACACACACCACACACACGTTGGTATACCCAGATACCTGTAATATTATTATTTGCGCGACGAACGGTACGTGGTGGCGATTCGTGGACGTTTTTTTGGTTTCTATGACCACCGCTTCTTTTGTCTGAACTCGTAGTATGCTATCGATTTTTCTTTTCTTTTCTTTTCGAATCTGAGCTCGAGGGGCGACTGTTAGATGGGTGACTTGGCGTCTCTCGGAGATGGTAAATAGTTGTAAGGATGGCGTTGCCAAATGCTCGGATCCGTCTGATTCCGCGGGGATAACAAAAATTATGTAAGACGGTTTGGGAATCCATATAATAGGATCAAACTGTCAAGTTACCCCCACGTGCATTACACATGCATCGTTTGATATGGTCGCGGTCCCGACAAGTGGATACATGTGCTTCAAATCAATGAACCTGGCGTCCCGCGAAACTTGGTCCAAGACTGGAGAGTTTCTGAAGACACCCTGGGAATTGGATTTTCCGGCAAAGTCCGGCGGCTGTGATGGGACCCCTGTGCTCAACGCTCGCACTCGTACTTAGACTCAGTGGCCACACTCATGATTGAACCCACTACTGAAGCAACTGCTAATGGTAGCTGACTCAGTGGACGTTGCTTCCGTTTCCCAACTACTCCATTCCATTAATCTTGCCTCACCCTCAAAGACGAGATTCTTCTGACGTTACCGGCCACATATCCTCGCGACGAACCTCCCGCAACACTACCTTCAACCTTCACACATTTTGTGGCTGCGGCATGTCAGTTTACGAAGGAAGAAGTGACAGCTGCGTGGAGCTTTTTTTTTAGGAATGTCTTGTGGAGTCATGCGGTCAAACACATCAGATGCATTCAAGATCTAGGCTTGGTCGCCACTCAGCTGCAAACACGCACACCTTCCACACTGTGCGCTCGGTGAGTATAAACACTTATAGCAACTCAAATAACAACCGAGCATTCCTACTGTGACCGGCCCGACCGGGAAGACCCGCCCCGATCTGTCTCACGAACCTTCCGCCGCCGGGAGTCCGTACACGCCTCAACGGCCCTC
>JBBPPY010000459.1:0-22123 GCA_038092195.1 Leccinum barrowsii
TCCCTTGCGGTTCCGATCCCCGTAAGTTATAAATTCTCTCTTCCTATCATGCTTTCTTGTCCGACCTCCCGTAATGCGCGCCAGTCGTCCCCACAGGTCCTCTTGGCGGCCTTCAGAAATGGCGGCCAGACGAAGGAAGATAATATACGGTCCGAGGAATGTTCGGGTCGGACACAAGGGTCTCCAGTCACCTACTGCTGTCACTGAGGGCGAACGAACAGCCTACTGTAGGACTTAGCATGCTTAATTGGTTTCCGTGGGCCCTTCAACGTTCAAAGTGGCGTCGTAACCCCGAACCTTTATCAGTCATGGTCGAAATGCCATGGGGAAAGATGGAATCGGCAACGGATCAAAGACTCTATAGTCAGTTTGTCGACATGCTGGGTTCGACAACTCGAATATGCTGTTTTTCGGAGTCTCACGAACAACCAAGTTGCATACTATACCACATCGCCTTTGGTTCCGGCGAGCGACGGTTCCTTTTCATTCTCAGCTGGATATAACAAGAACCTACCTATTCCATAAAGCAATGCGACGGTGCCTAATCACGACCATCACCGAAGACAATCGTCGCAGTTATTCGATCTTCTTGCCCGAAAACTATCCATCCGAATCAGTTCGGTTTCGACATGTGTTTTGTAGATGCAAGTCAGGGGACGCACTATTGTCACCACCGTACCGTCTTCGAGCTTTTCTTTACGGGGCTCGAGCTCGTACCCAAACACCTTTGGCAGCACGATCCGCCATCCAGCCCAATACACGGCCCCGAACACCAAGACCCCCGCTCCAACGAGACAATACCTATTATTTCCCATCCAGATGAAGGTGCTTCAAAAGTGAACGAGGGCATGGACGTACAGATAATATGGCAAGGGAGGGGTGTCTCCGACCCCATTGGATGGAGGCAGGAACGGTGCAGTCATGACTATGAAACGTCGCACATGAGCGCGGTCGTCGTGTGGCGTGCGAATCAACACTCACGAAAAACCGCTGCAGCAAGATAGAACACTGCTAGTGGCCACCAGACTAGGATGAATGAACATTAGCTAGAATTCCTCATACGAAATGCACCCACCCTTGAATGGTCTGGGGATATCCGGTCTCTTCCATCGGAGCCAAAAGAGTCCCTACACAAAAACTATCACGGACGAGAAGAACGATTCAAAGAATGACATACGATGACAATGAAGAAGTTGATGATCTGAGAGGGGTATCCCGAGACGTCCAATATGAAGGGAAATACAACATTGGCGGGTGGCCCGAGAATCACGATGATCTACGCTCGCAGCTCTGTCTATCCATTTCTACCAGGCGAGCAAGGTCATACTGACTGTAGGTATCAGATGCATGATGAGGCCTGGTACAGGCGTTTTGCCTGTGGGCCAGTTTGACGCCCAGAACTTGTTACCGAAGGGAAGAGGAATACCCTCTTTAGCGAGCTCTATTTGGAGGAAAGCAGCACATCTTCATCGATGACCCGGAATGGACGTGATCATACGTGTGCTTACCTTGGTTAACGCGAGCCGCTGCGAACGTCTATCCACATCCACATACGTGCATGAGCCAGAATAGACAAAGCTAGGAGCACATACGACAGTGACTACATTCTGAAATGACGTTAGCAAAGTATATTCAATGGCAACTATGTCAATACTCACTCCCAGCGCACTACACAGTAAAGTTCAGCCATCAAAATTTGGAAAACAGAAAATAAACAAGAAATACCTGAGAGCAACAAAAACGCTTAACGCACGCTCCGCCTTTGTTCCGAACACATTTTTGAAAAAGAGACTGGCGACAGTCACTCCAGAGGACTCGAGCTGGGCCTATCGCCAAATATTATATGATATCGATACCTGATTGTAGCAAACCATGGTCAAACCTTTGTCGCCGCGCTAAAATAGGCAATGTTTGCAAAAATGTAAAGAGCGGCGCAGATACCCAGCCCGAGCGGCCCCGAAATCTTGAGTGTCCGAACAGGGTTCCGTACATTGTTGAGTACGTAGTTGACATTTGACCATCCAGCGTACGCGTCCAGGACCTTGAAGGTCGCTGTCGCATACTGTCCCGTCGTCGATGCAGATATTTGATCAAAGAAAACAACACTTACATCGCCACCGCTGTAGGAACTACCAGCAAACATGTTGCTGAAGTTGGCATGCGAATTAACAATGTGGGTTTGTCCTGATAACACGACCCAGCCCGTTACGACCACAAATACAAGAATGAAGATCTTGGAGATCGTCAGTAACTGGAATGCCGTCTCATTATTAAGAGGCATGCAAAGGCAAAAAACATGGTCACATCGCACATTCATGACATAAACACCAATGTGTGGTGTAACCCCGTGAAGAAGCGTCACGAAAACGATCGCTGAAACAACGTTTGACATCTGCGCATATAGAGGGCGGTGAAAGAAACACACTGCCAAGAGCAATGCCACGCTCAGACCAATTCGTGGCGACCTTTCCTGCAGCGACTAGGATGCTAGATAGACATCAACACATTCGCCCTAGACGAATATACCAGGTCGCTTACTTGCTTGCAAATACCTGTGTCGCATCCAACGTTAGACGCGTAGGCGACCCACAATCTGCACTCACAATACACCCGCCCGCGGAAAACCCTAGTATAATTGCGTTCGCAGCAAACACCACGGTTGCGAGGTACTTCGGCTTTTGGTATACGGCTTCCAAGTAAACCTTTTCACCGCCGCTACGGGGATACATGGTGCCAAACTCGAGCCAGATGAACAGGCCACAAAACGAAAGGATGAATCCAAGGATCCATAGCATGAGAGATGCGCCGACGGACCCCACGCTGTTCAGAATCGAGGATGGGGTTGAGAAGATGTCGGTACCGATTATACGTCCGACAATGAGAAGGGTACATGTGACGACGCCGAGATGGCGACCAAGGCCACCGGCGGTGTCTAGGAAAAAATGGACGTGCCAGAAGGTGGATGAAACGGAACCGAGAAAGAGCGAACCGACTTACCTTCCTCAAAGGAGAGTCCTCCAGGACCCACGTTGACATCGGATAGGATAACCTCCTCGGTCAGATGGTTTTTACTGTCTGGGAGATCTACCATCTTCGGAAAACTAACGAAAGGCACACGGACAAGACGAGGGAAACGACAACAGGTCCACCCTTCGGGTGAAAGAAAATGCCTCGCGAGAAGCCCAAACATCGGAAGCACACGATTTCAAATGGCCGCCCATTATCAAGAAATACCGAGTTGTTTCTGATAGGGCAGATACGGGTCACGATTGTATCGGCAGTTTCCGTCTCCTACAGTTCGGTCGACCAGCGAAGAGCAGATCAGAGCGCATACACGCGCGATAACAAACACGATATTCAAAAGTCATACATACCAATACCCATCGAAAATAAAAGTTAAAGAGAAGCAGTGATATCTACTAACCCATTCCACTTCACTGAGTTTTCTTGCGCGAAAACTACGATTGGCGAGATCAACTCAGCTCAAGCTGCCCACACTCGTAGGTTCAAAGTCTGAAGCACGTACCAAAGTCACCACAGTACCGTCTTCAAGTGTCTCTTTGTGGGGTACGAGTTCATATCCGAACACTTTGGGCAACAGGATGCGCCACCCAGCCCAATACAAGACCCCTACGAACAAGACACCAATCCCAACAAGACAGTACCTGTGGTTGCCCGTCCCGTCATGAGCGCGTCTGCTTTGCGAACAAGGGTTTCGACGCACAAATAATATGGCAAAGGAGGGGTATCTCCAACTTTATTGGACGGAGGCAGGTATGGCGCAATCATGACTTTACACATAGGTTACACATGAGTGTCCTATGAAACCTTGTATGAACGACACTCACGGAACACTGCTGCAGCGAGATAGAATACTGCGAGAGGCCACCAGACTGAAATGAACGTCGTCAGTGCAAGCTTCGACGCGCGAAACGAACCTACCTTTGAATGGCCTGGGGATATCTGGCCTATGCCAACGCATCCAAAAGAGTCCCTACACGAGAATCATGGTACGCGAAAGAAGGGTTTAAAGGATGACGTACAATGACGATGAAGAAGTTGATAATTTGACCGGGGTATCCTTCGACATCTAATATGAAGGGATACACGACATTGACGGGTGGCCCAAGAATCACAATGACCTGCGCTCGCGGCTCGGTTGGTGCATTCGTCCCAAGTAACAAGGAGTGCACTCACTGAAGGGATCAGATGAATGATGAGCCCAGGTAGAGGCGACTTTCCTGTGGGCCAATTTGACGCCCAGAACTTGTTACCGAACGGGAGAGGAACACCCTCCTTAGCCAACTCTGTATGTCCACATCGCGTAATCAATGTCGGGAATGAGGTGGGTGGCATGTCTACTTACCCTGATTGACGCGCGAAGCAGCAAACGTCTATCCATTTTTTGCCTTTTCGTGAGCATCAAGGGGGATCACAAATACAGCGGCACGTACGATTGTGATAACGTTCTAAGGTGACGTCAGTACACGGTGAATCATATCATGCACATTAACCAACACTCACCCCTAGCGCACTGCACCGCGAAGATCAACCATAGGAAGGGTCAGGTTGTCAACGAACTTCACAAGCGAAATAAGAGAACGTGCTACATACCTGAGAGCGACGAAAACGCTCAATGCACGCTCCGCATTCGTTCCGAATACATTCTTGAAAAATAGAGCAGCCACAGTCACCCCAGAAGACTTGATCTGGGTCTGTCACCAAGAATGGTGGCACCGACAGCCTTAATACAACAAACGTGCCGCACGAGAAAGACGATACAACGCACCTGGGACGCCGCGCTGAAATACGCGATGTTGGCCAGGATATACAGAACCGCACAGATACCCAGTCCGAGAGGTCCCGCGATCTTGAGCGTTCGAATAGGGTTTCTGACATTGTTCATTACATAGTTGACGTTTGACCAGCCGGCGTATGCGTTCAGGACTTTGAATGTCGCTGTCGCGTACTGTCCATCGTCGTTGTAACCCGATCAGGATTGTCGATGGAAAAGAGAAAAAATAACACTCACGTCACTACTGCTGTGGGAACTACCGGCAAACGCATTATGAAAATGAGCTTGCGGATCAACGACGTGAGTTTTTCCTGATAACACAACTAAGCCTGTCACAGCAACAATGAGGAGAAGAACGATCTTGAAGATAGTCAGCGACTGAGAGATGGCAGAGTCGTCAGAAGACAAGCCAAGACTAAAAGCATTGTCATGTTCATACATTCATGATATATACGCCGAGGCGTGGCGTAAGACCATGCATAAGCGTCACAAATATGATCACTGGTTACCAGATAGTTAGATGGATAGCGATCTTCGCGACGCCTCATAAACGCACCCACAAGAGCGATGCCACGTTCAGTCCATTCCGTGGCGGCCTTTCCCGCAGAAACAAGGATGCTGGGCCAACGTCAACACTCTCACCCTGGTCGACTCTACTCAGTCACTTACTTGCTCGCAAAGACCTATCAATCATCGAGAATTAAAATTGCGCACATGACATCTATAAGTACTCACAATACACCCGCTCGCAGTGAATCCGAGTAAGATCGCGTTCGCAGCAAACAAGACCGTAGCGAGGTACTTGGGCTTATGGTAGATAGCCTCCAAGTAAACCTTTTCGCCACCACTGCGCGGATACATGGTCCCAAACTCGAGCCAGATGAACAAGCCACAAAACGAGAGAACGAATCCGAGCACCCAGAGCATTAGTGATGCCCCGACGGAGCCTACGCCGCTCAGGATTGAGGACGGCGTCGAGAAGATGCCGGTACCGATGATGCGTCCGACGATGAGAAGTGTGCAAGAGGTTACGCCAAGATGACGGCCGAGGCCTCCGGCGGCATCTACGCTAAACGGTCAGGAAGAACAGCGATGGAAGGGAAACTTGAAGTCGACGTGCCTTCCTCATTAGTGAGTCCATCAAGGCCATCGTTGCCGCTGCCCTGGAATTGCGTCTTCTCATGGTCCGAGATGTCCCTCTCCATCTTTTCGAGAGTAGACATGATAGGGAGAAACCGGTGTAAATGCGCCGTATCAGGCCTCTTCTGCGCACTGACCACAAGGATTTACTTTAGGCCGCCCCGGCCCAATATATGTTACCCGAGATGGGCCAGATGGCATGACAAACGGAAGAAAGAGCGTTATGGTGGTCCTCCAAGCATCGTTCGACAGATATTGACAGGCCTCGAGATTCGAGAGGCTGATGCGATTTGACGCAATTCTTGCAGAATTCATCAGCTCTTTTTCTGGTGAAACACATCGGCGAAAACATCAACTTACCGACGCATTTCGCTTTTGCAGCCGAATAGAAGTTGCTGTGCGAGGGCGCTGAGTCCGTGGCGCATTTGCCGCTGGTACGCGTTGCTTATGTAACGTCACGGATAGGCTGGTTTCTAATTTTGGGAAATTACGGGGGTTGGCTATGGCTACAGTACATGGCCTCGGACAACAAACAACAATTCATGTCGTCTGAGCATCATCTCGTTAACTCCCAAGTAGGCTGAGACTCCATAGACTCCATAGTACATAGTCCTAGATCACGATGTCCAAACCTCTGCCGTCTGCCAACTCACCGAACAGCAAACTGATGCTTTCTCCGTTGTGTGTTCTGCGGATGCTCTCCGCGATCGTAGAGGTGATATCTATCGTGATCAGCTTCGGGCACTGCACTTTATGTTCTTTTTGAGGTATCGTGTTGGTAACCTGCCACCCGTCTCAATCCGATGTCTGATCACACCACAGCAAAGATGCACATACCACAATGTGTTCTAACGGTAGGTTCTGTAGTCTTTCCATGTCTGCTTCCGCAAACAGTCCTGTACCCATGGGTTCAGATTCACATCACATGCAGACAGCAAGAACTTACCGTGGGATATTAGTGCGTGAATAGTCTTTGCGCCCTTATCTTTCAACGTGCGCACAGCTAACTCAAGCGTGTGTCCGGTATCAATCATATCGTCTACCAATATAGCAACCTGTCCATGCCCATTCGATCAGCCACCAACGATGCTTCAGACATAAAAGGGGACGAACCTTATCTGCTACATCACCCACCAACAACTCCATTCGCTCAGGTGCACCCTCGGATCTTCCATCCCGCTTTTTATGAATCAAGGCAAACTCGACACCGAGTTTATCCGCGATCGCCGTGACCCTAAAGAACCATATAAGCACCTGACAGCAAGGACAGGTGTCATCCATTGGGAGAAACTATAATGCACCTTTTCGCACCGCCGGCGTCTGGACTGACGATGATAGAGTCTTTCCACCCGTCGATGCGTGACTTGATGTATGATAACATCAAGGGCTC
Organism: Leccinum barrowsii; assembly: GCA_038092195.1. Lineage (NCBI taxonomy): Eukaryota > Fungi > Basidiomycota > Agaricomycetes > Boletales > Boletaceae > Leccinum > Leccinum barrowsii. Next base: position 7,326 of record JBBPPY010000459.1, read on the forward strand.
CGAAAAAAGGTTGTCTACAGGTATGTCGAAGAAGCCTTGTATCTGGCTGGCATGCAGATCCATCGTAATGACGTGGACGCATCCTGCGACGGCCAACATGTTGGCGACCAGCTTAGCCGTGATCGGCGCACGTGATGTGTCCTTCTTGTCCATGCGCGCATACGGAAAACACGGAATGACGGCGGTGATACGACGGGCAGAGGCTGTTTTGCAGGCAGAGATGAGGATAAGGAGCTCCATGAGGTTATCGTTGACGTCGTGACACCCTGACTGGATGATGAAGACATCCTCTTCCCGGATGGATTCGGCTATTTTGACGCTGATCTCGCCGTTGGAAAATTTTTGCGAAGTGCATGGAGTGAGCTGAACTCCAAGCCTGTGGATGGGGATTAGCAGTCCGTGGACTGCATGCCATGGAAAGGTGCAGCTCACCGCTCAGCCACGGACTGGGCGAGCTCTGGGTGACTGTTGCCTGGATTTCGTGTCAATCGTGTAATAGGAACGAGTAAGCGCAACTTACCCGCAAGTACTCTGATGGAGTTTCCGTGAGACATGTGGCGAAGCAAAAGCTAACCTATGGTGATATTTGTCCTATAAGACACAACAATGCCAAACAAGCGACTTCACTTTAGCCTATCGCGCATGGGCCCGTCGAAGCAGCGCTCGCTGTCTAGCACGATCGTCATCAAACTCGGTGATTTCGTTGTTCGATGAGATCGTTCTTCTCTAACTGTGATACCAGGCACGTCGTCTATCGTACATGAAGAAACACACCAACCTCTCCTCTCGATCTTGTCCTCCGTCGTCGAGACCGTCATTCACCTGCGTAACCTAGGACACAAGGTCGTTCTCGTCAGCTCTGGCGCCATCGGCGTCGGTCTACGCACTATGGCGATTCCCCAGCGTCCAAAGAGTCTCTCAAAGAAACAAGTCAGTCGCATCTCTCGCTTGCAACTTTGCCTTCCCCCATCGTTTCCAATGCTCACCCGGGTAGCGCAAAGGCACTTTCGGCGATCGGACAAGGACGACTCATAGCTCTCTGGGACAACTTGTTTGGCCAATTTGACCAGCGTACGGCGCAGATTTTACTGACGCGTGGTGATATCTCGGATGTGCGTACGTCTCACGTATGCTGTTGAATTGTTCCCGTGATTGATGTACGCTTCTGGCAGCGGACGCGATACTTGAACGCGGTGAATACCATCAGGGAACTTCTGAGCATGGGTGTAGTGCCCATCGTAAATGAAAACGACACAATCTCCGTCAGCGTGCGTTGTTGTACTCTATTCATCTGATATGGTGTTTGATTGAGGTGGCCGCAGGAAATAAAATTTGGTGACAACGACACGCTTTCTGCGATCACGTCGTCCATGATCCACGCTGATTACTTGTTTCTCCTCACGGACGTCGATGGGCTGTACACGGCGAATCCGCGAAAAGATCAGACGGCAAAAAAAATTGACGTTGTCACGTCGGTCGCAGACATTAGAGCCCAAGGTGATCGCCGTCCGTCTGTCGTGTCTATGGGTTGATTTCGATCAGTGCGACAGTAAGCACTTCTACTCTGGGTTCAAGTTTGGGTACTGGCGGAATGGAGACGAAACTGATCGCGGCAGAAATCGCGACTGGCGCCGGGGTCACGACGATCATCACGTCCAGCAAGCAGCCTTCCACGATCATGGATATCATCGACTACTATACTCAACTTCGGTTCCAGTCCGTCCCTTCGTCTGGCACGACGAGTCCGCTGCCGAAGCTCCAGATGATTGACCTGGACCATGTTAGCGCAACACTTAGCTTAGGACGACCACCCCACACGGTTTTCAAGCCGTCTTCAGTACCAATACGGGATTTAAAAGCGTGGACGAGTCATACTCTGTACCCCGCCGGCGGTATCATCATCGACAGCGGGGCATATGCGGTGTTGTCACGTCGGGAATCTGGAGGGCGGTTGCTTCCGGTTGGCGTGCTTGGCGTCCGTGGATCGTTCGCGTCTGGACAGGCGGTGCGAATTCTGATCCAGAGCCTTCCTGAAGGGGCATCGGGAGAGAATACAGCGACCCTCGCTGATTCTCACGAACCGGAACATGGGATCCCTACGCTCTCGCGATCGAGCTCATCTTCGTCCATAGCGGATGATCTTGCATCAGATGCACAGACTATCATGGACGACGACTTTCATACGACGGAGATCGTAGAAGAAAGCGACGGGTGGGATGTGAAGGAGGTGGGTCGGGGACTGGCGAACTATAACTCGGTGCAGATTTCACGGATCAAAGGATTGAATAGGTAAGCTGGCATCGCAGTAGTTCCATGGCTACTATTTTGACGATCTTGTCGTTAGCTCGCGCATCGCGCCTCTCTTGGGCTATGCAGACACAGAGTATGTGGTCGAAAACATAACGATCAGGAGATGACCGGTGATCGGTGATCGATGATCGGGCCTTGCCAGTTAGCCAGAATAAGATGATAACTACTTGACGTTTAAGCGCCCAAACATTACATATCAAAATTCTCCCAGTAGTCCGTTTCCTTTCACTTGCACAGGCACCCTTTTGGAGTCTTCCGTTGCTGCTGTAGAAACGACAGTGCTTCTGCAGATCGTCAGTCACCGGACCGGTTCCCCCTGTCATGCAGCTCCATGCGATGCCACCCTGTCCTCGTCGTAACCCTAAAGAAGTTCCCATCCCCTCCAGATCTCACCGCTCGAAGCTCATCATTCATCATTCACAGGCTACAGATTGTTACAGCGATTGATATTATTCTGCCGGGTTCCCATTAATTTGACATTGTCGACGGATCACTTTGCTTTCGACGTATGTGCTGATCCATTTCCCATCCATCCTGGATCATTCAAGCTACGATGCGTTTGGCCTGGAGAGTGTTTTGTTTTCAAGTTTTTCTTGACGCTCCGTTGCGAATGCCTGACCGCGCCTTCCGGAAGAACAAAGCTTCAAAGCTTCACACCTGATATCATGGCACTGCAGGCGTAACTTGAAATACATTAATTTCATTCAGCCACCATCAGAACCCCGGCTGAAACTGGTGGATCGGTGAAGGTTATTTATAGAGGAAAATGCCCAACAACCTTCCTATTTGTCAAAGGAAAATCGAGTAATGTGTTTCCCTCTTCTCGTATGAATACAGCGAGTCACTTTTATTTGCAAGGTCGTTAGAAGTTTCCAAAATTCGAAGCCCATGTAAGCAAAGCATGTCTATAACATCCGTACACCTCCAAAGCACCCAGTGAGTCGTAAACCGTCGCTGAATTTTCCTTCAACAGATCAGTCTATTATTAATTTCATCCACTGGCAGGGAGCCGCAATGTGGGACTCGATGAAAGCGTTAAGTCGCCGGTAGTAACAGAAGTCCTTCACAGAATGCATCATATAAGTACATGATGACTCGAGTCCCAAGCGGTATAAGCAAGGCTCGGAAGCAGTGCGCTGGAACTTTGATTGGCCGACTCGTGATATTACCAACCCGGAGATGAGCGCTGAGCGCTGAGCGAGCTCCCTGATCAAGGGCTAATTGATTTGGAAGAAACGTAAACCAACCAACCAACTTTACCCCGTTGGTAACTCTGTGGGGGAGTTTGTGAGGGCGTCATCAAGGGGTAACGCAATGCATTGGCAACGGATTGCGAGCACCTTATCGTTGCAATTATGTACGTTTTGATCAAATCCTCAGGCTGAACCTAAAATATATCTGGCTCGGCGTTAAACAGGATTGTTCTGCTTCCCCGTACCATTCGCCATGGATTCCCTTCCCTCCGTACTCATCTTCACATACCCGGAACACGGCCAAGCCAACGTAAACCTTGCAACTTCATACGAGCTCGCGTTGGCAGGCGTGAATGTTCACATTGCCTCTTTCGCACCTCTCAAAGCCCGCGTCCTGCAACTCCAGGAGCTCGTCGCTCGCCATGCTTCGCGTTCTGGTGGCAAAAAACCTATAGGTTCTGTTACCTTTCATGAATGCAAGGGAGCCATGTCATACTGGGAAGGCCTCACGAAACATGGTTTGAACAGTGATCTCTCCCCGCACCCCGCTGGTGTGTCGGGTGCATTGAACAGCTACTCGATTCTAGATATCCTTGTCTGTCCTTGGTCCGGTGAGGAATACCTTGTGGGTATCGAGGTCATGAAGGAGATTATCACGACGATCAAACCAAATGTGGTGGTGACTGATACGATGTTCGATCTCGCGCAAGATGCCTGCACACTGTTGGGCCAGAAGTTCATGGTTATATTGCCCAATTCCATCAAGGAGGTTGTGGCAGATGTACAACCCTACGCAGCCATGTTTTGGAAATATCCGGTGTCCGTTATAGATTCTCTTTCCTGACCCTTTCGGCTTGGCTAATACCTGTGCCGTCCAGCGTGTCGTCAGGATTTCCATTTCCTCTCAAGTGGTGGCAGGTTCCCCTCAACATCTATCTCGTTATTCGACTTGTCGCGTATTCAGTGACTTCGCCGCACATGAAAAAAATCCACGCCTTACGCAGTTCTTTCGGGTTGGAACCCACATTAAAAGTAAAACCTTCTTCAGCAGTGCCGTATATCTGTCCGTCGCTCGCCGCAATCGACTTCCCCTTCGCACTCATCCCGCAGGAGTTGACCCTGTGTGGACCTATCGTCATGCCCTTTGATCCTCTGGAGGAGAGTGATCCAGCTTTGATGAAATGGTTGGACAATGGACCAACCGTGATGATCAACCTAGGATCACATGTAGGTTCCAACGAGAAGCTGGCGAGGGAGATGGCTAGCGCAATTCGTATCGCGATGGATTACCATGATAGAAGACAATTCAGTATCCAGGTGCTCTGGAAGGCAAAGGCAAGAGGAAACATACACGCCGTGATCGACGAAATTATCGGGAAGGAGGTCAGGGAAGGGAGAGTGAAGATTTTGGCTTGGTTGGATGTAGAGCCAGTTTCGATATTGCAACATCCAAACCTGATTTGCACGGTCCACCACGGAGGGGCGAATTCGTTCTTTGAGGGTATTTGGTAGGATTTGCAATCTTCGCGATGTACTTGCACTTAGCCCGTCGGACAGGTCCGGCATACCGCACATTGTCCTCCCTGTCTGGTATGACACATACGAGTATGCGTCCCGTGTCGAGTTCTTGAACGTTGGCATATTCGGGAGTAAAAGCGCTGCGCCGGGTGTTCAGGCAGAGGAATTTGGGGAGGCGCTTGTGAGAGCAACAGGGGACGGCGAAGAAGCGGCGAAGTTTAGAACATCGGCAAAGCATTTGAAGGAGCTTTGCAGATTAAGGGGAAACGGACGGGAGATTTCGGCAGCAACTATCATGAAGGTGGCCGGCATGAGGAATTGAGATTAATGTAACTCAAGGATCGAAGGTTCATCGACATTTAGCGCATCATACGAACAAAATCCGTGTCCTGCCAGATACGTTTGGAAATTGCCCGCAATCATGCTCATTGTAACTTGTTGGCAGGCATATCCACTGATAGTAGAACCGCGAGTATCGAGGGGATCGAAGTAACGCATACCGTTGTGAGTTAGTAAGGTCGAGAAAAAAGATGATGTCTGGTTCGTTCTCAGTTGCGCCTGTGAACGAATGGTACCTAATTGTGTGCGTTCAACGAGACCATTCAATGTACGGAGTGTCGTGCTCCAAGCAAGGGGATACTTGTATGTCAGTGTATGAGCTAGCACACAGAACCGTACCCGCAAGGACGGCTCCCATGGTCCGAGATAATCATAACATTCAAACTTTGGGTCGAAGGAGGGAATATGGTTCGATAGCGAATGGCGGACGCATCATTTTGCTTCATCTAGAAGAGATTTAGCGAAATTAGCGAAAAGTTCATCTTACGACGCGATCTGAATCTTATCAGGTGCTATCCAGTCGATGGGTGTAATACGCCTTGATGGAGCTGAGATGAGCCTGCATGATGAGTGCTGTGAAAAGTTGGAGTTGGCAACGAGCGTGTCGGCTTACCTAAGACGCGGAGGTCAATTGTTTGAGCATATCAATCACCAGTACATCCACGCACGTGTATGAAGATGATGTCTTGTTCAGGCAGAGTAAATGGGAAGATAAATTGTGCCAGGACTCGGAAGTGGAGCCACTGGGCGTGCGAAGAGAGGATGTGGTGGCCATGCATGCTGGAAGTGTGAGGCGACGTAGTGCAAGTATGTGGAGCGTTCGCGCTGCGCTGAAACGGGCTCGGACGAGCGCTGCAAGGGACGAGCGACGTGGAATTTTGAAGTTATATTTGTGACTTTACTTCCCTTAGCTGGTTGTAAGACCCACGTATACCAAAGTAGTACAAACAATTGAACTACTAATGTACACTCACTCGCCTTACTGTGCAGCTTCAACTCAGAGTAAGTACGGCACCTTTCAAGCTTTTTTGTACCGAATTTCTAGAATGGCGGAGAAACGCGATCCAATAAACCAAAAGACACCAAGAGCCTCATTGTCTCAAACTCTAGGCACACGCCTATTACGTGGGTCAGATTTTGATATTCCACTTTTCAGGTGCTTCGGCGACAGCCTGTCCTGAATCCGAAACCGTTCTGGATTCACGTTTCTTGGAGAACGGGTCCAAGACAGGCCACATATGTGTTACGTGCAAGAGTTCATCAAGAGACACGTCCAGTGCATGCGTGGACTAGTATGCTTCGAAGTTTAGACTATTTCGTGCTTGCACTTAGCTTGTACTGGACATGATGTTTTGGCCCAAGATAATGGTCAGTGCCGATGTCTTGACACGTCCGGCAACTTTGATTGTATACCCAAGCGAAATTGCAGTCCGGACACTCGGCTCAATCTGACAGACAAGCAGTCGTCCATTAGAAAACAAGTGCCAAAAGTGGCTTCCGGATTTCTTCGCCGAAGTACAAGGTATTTAAGGAGTTCGAGTAACCGATGGATCCATAGGCACACCAGCTCGCTTTCCCTCCCGACATTTTCGTCTCCATGAAGCTGCTGCTAGTCGTCGTCTCCGTACTCGGCCTTGTCATTCCCGTGCTCCCTTACACGGTAAAATACACGGTGTCGTACGATCCCGTCTACGACAAGGGCCACAAGTCCCTCAAAAGCGTTGCCTGCTCGAACGGCGAACATGGCCTCATCACTTCCGGTCACACCACCTTTGGTTCCCTTCCTACCTTCCCTTGCATCGGAGGAGCACCTCATATAAGGTCCTGGAACTCGCCTTATTGCGGCACGTGTTGGCAACTCACATACACTAACAAACACGGCCATGAAAAGTCTGTCAATGTCACGGCCATCGACGTTGGTGATCACGGCTCGGAAGGCTTTAATCTCTCGTTGGAGTGTATGGATGACCTCACGGGCCGCCATGGTGCGCACCATGGTAGGGTCGGAGTCACCGCGGTCAGGGTTCCGAAGAGTGGGTGCGGCCTATAGAAAAAGAAAGGTGGGCCTAAATACCATTCAGGTAAACGATGCATGGTTGATCATGAAAGCGAACAGATCTTGGACCAAGTTCCATGTCGATACCAGTTGGACTCATTCATACTGTTGAAGGGAGCCTTCCGTACTATTCACGCCCCGAATTGCAGCGTCCCGTAAAGCCCTGTTACCCACGTCGGACTGGACATTCTTTGCATTCTCCCCTTACGGTTCCACATTCATTCCCGAATCTCCCTTATGTTTATTTCACTATCCAACATTCTCCTTCTACGTCCACGACACCCGTCACTGTACTGCAACAGCCACCTTTTACCGGTCTTACCTTTGTTCACTCGACTTTGTCATATGACTCGGAGATTGATCCTTTTCGTTATCTAATCAGTGCATTCCACGTCCCACGCTATGATAGATACTGTCTTGTCACGGGTAGTGGATCGAGACATCGGTTCTTTCAGTTTCTGACGCCACGACAGACCAAACGCAGTCTCACTCTCGTCATTTCAAATATTACTCTTTGTCTCGGTCTTTATAGGCTAACCTAGAACTTGTCAAGCACGCATGGTGTGTTTTGCGCGCTTGCAAATTGCTCCGTATATACTGTATGTCTTGAAGTGTTATACCACACGTATGTCATGATGAGCAACATCCGATCCGCGGTCGGCAGCGATTTGCCTTCTGGGGTCCGCAAGCATCGATTGATTCACAACGATACAGCATTACTATTCCACTAGCTTTGCGATCACCCACAGGCTCTGTCATTGGGGTGTGACAAGCACCTGGATCAGCCCATTTGAAAACTCTACCACGACTATACACGTCAAGTTGACTTTCAATTACACACCACAAACCAAGTCTTGAGAACATTACGACCATGACATATGCAATTATAACATTTTGTCTTGAGTTGCATTTTTGGACCCAACGCAGCGAACGCGAGTCATCTATCCGTACAGGGAGAAATGCAGCGTCCCCTGAGTAGAAGGTAGACCATCTTGTAAGTTGGTCTACTTGGTACCTGTGGGGAGAACCGCATCGGAAAGTCGGAAGTTAGCGCATTGAACCTAGCACCGTTATAAGAAATAAATACACACTTTTGAGTGTCGTCTTCGAAATTTGGGTTGCAATCCATGTTCATGATCTCCAAAAAGATCGTTACCTTCGATCTCTAGTTGCCACCGATCCTTTCCGCGACGCGCAAGGTACTCGCGTGTCGTTTCAACTGGTCGTCGGGGTGCAGCAGCCACAGGGTGGTCTGACTGTCGTCTCCTTTGATCCTCCTGTCGTTTAGAAGTATTACTACCGCCGCCGGTGACTCGGACTTGAAAATCTATCTGACTTACATGAGTCGACGTCTCCCACGGGCCACGCACCATAACTTGTTCAACTTGTTACTTGTACATCGACCTACCAATGTCAACTGACCCACCGCAGCCCTTCAAGTCTGTGCTACCCAAGGAGCTACCCAAGGAGGTCCAGCCAGATGAGCATCATTCAAACACTCCACCCGCTGTCTATATACCAACGCCCTCCATGCTCGCTGGCAAGGGGCCTCAGCTCGATCATGGGTATCTAAACTTTCCTATCAATTTCCATGTCAACCGACTCACTGGCCCTCTAGGGTTGTGCTACCCAAGGAACTACCTAAGGAGGTACAGCCCGATGAACATCATTCAGACACCCCGCCCGCTTCCTATATACCAACGCCCTCCATACTAGCTGGCAAGGGACCTCAGCTCGATCATGGGTATCCAAATTTCTGATCAACTTCTATGTCAACCGACTCACTGTAGCCCTCTAGGGTTGTGCTACCCAAGGAGCTACCCAAGGAGGTCCAGCCCGCTGAACATTCAGACCGCCGCCCAGCCGGTTTCTTTATACCAACGGCCTCTATGCTGGCTGGAAAGGGGCCTCAGCTTGATCATGGATATCATCCATCAACTTCCATGTCAACCGACCCACCGCAGCTCTTCAATTTTGTGGTACCCAAGGTGGTACCCAAGGAGGTCCACTGGCAGCCCGCTGAACATTCGGATCGCCCAGCCAGTTTCTTTATACCAACGGCCTCCATGCTGGCTGGCAAGGGGCCTCAGCTCGATCATGGGTATCCAAATTTCCCATCAACTTCCAAGTTTGTGCCACCCGAGGAGCTACCCGAGGAGCTATCCGAGCAGCTATCCGAGGAGCCACCCGATGAGGACCAGTCCGATGAGCATCCAGTCGGCTCATCCAAAGGTTTCTTTATACCAACGGCTGCCATGATAGCTGACTACATGAACGAGCTCAAGCATGGGAATCCAGATGTCCCACCAAATTCCTCACTGCCCCATACCTCAAACGAGCTTCATCCTGGAAAGCGAACCCACGCTGACATTTCACGGTCTGCAGAAGAAATTGGAGGCTTCCCTTCACCTTTCAAGACCAAAAAGTTACTAACCTCGGTAGGCAATGTTATTGTTGATGTCGGCGGCGTCTTGACTGTGCAATTCAGCTATCTGCACCGGTATCGGCGGGGGAGCATCGTGCTCTTCACAAGTTAGAACTCGCGAGAGCAAGCCGGGACACTGTTGCAGCACGCGTACGGTATCATCGCCTACGACTGCAGGAGCTCGACATGATGCGCGTCGTTGCCAAAGACGAATGCGATCAAGCTGAAGCCACCCTGAAGAATGCGCAAAGTGATGTGGACGAGATGCAACGCGATCTTGTTCATGATGGACAAAAATTTCATGGTGGCGAACACACTCTAGAAAATTGGTTAATGAATAATGCAAGACAGTAAAACAATTATCCAATGCGCCACTTCAGAGTTTTCTGGCTCAAGATCTTGCAGCGACGAGTAGGATTCCCAGTGTTCATTTTCCCCACGTGTTATTATATTCACCATGATCCCATCTATCTCCGTAGTATCAGTGACGAGATGAGAGAGGCGAAGCAGATAAGCGCATATCAACACCATGTACAGTCACGACGGAAATATTGCTTGTCCAGACGGAGTCCATTGTACACAATAACATAACGCGAATAACAATCCATGATTACTGCACGTCGACTATACGCACGCTGTCCATCAAGTCCTCCATGGCCAACGACGTCTCTGCCCGGATCTGAACCTTGATAAAACTGTCCGTTGCGACACGTTTGTACAGCAGGCGCTCCTGCGGAGCAAGCAACAGCGCACCAAACGGCTGCTTCAGTCGAACGATCAGCCGTAAGGCCCGCATGGCTAGATCAAACTGAGGAACTCCATCGTAGAAATCCGTGTCCAGAAGGGAACTGATCCAAGGGTGAACGAGGACCAAGCCGTGCATTCCGACCAAGTCGTCGTTCGTTTCGATACGTACATCGCCGAGGATGGGGGTAGTGGCATGATAAACATGAATGATCGAGTCTGATTCAGGTTTTGCTGTGATAGCGGTCAGGCATGTCAGGGAGAAAACAAATCCAGGAAGGTGGAGTCGACCAGTGAGGATTGAGAGAGAAGGAAGGCTATGCAGTCGTTCGTACAACTGAACGGCGAGCGAGGGGTCGGGTAAAGACGACTGCAAGGCCATGATCATCCTATCCATCTCGGCGGTCTCGATCACTTGCGGAACGTGAGGGGGTTCGATCTGGTTATAGACGGTGAGGTCGGCAGGGAGGTAGCTGTTGGCACTACTACTCGAGTTTACAGCCCGAGTCCAGGAGAGAAGCGTGACGTCACCCGATTGGGTCAAGATGTGCTCCAGAAGACGACGGACTGCTCGCATGCCTTCGCCATATATGACCGGGAGTGAGACATCAAAGATACCGAACAGACAGTATGCGATATCTTCCTTCCGCGTTGTCTGGCGCTTTGAGGCCAGGTAGAGCTTCTCGCGCACCCTCGTCAACCCCGGCTGAAGCGTGGCGAGGGCCGCAGTAGCAAACTTGGTTGCTTGTTCCATCTCTGCGAGGACGATAGGCGATTCCTTGTGATTGGACATCTCGAGACCGAGGTACGGCTTCCAATCTTCTGTGTAAAATTGGATGACTCTTGAAGCGACGTACTCCTGATATGTCCACCCGCGCGTGTTCCAGATGCTCTTCCACAGAGACCCGGGCTCCTGCGATTCCGAGAAAACTCCGAGAAGATGGACGATGGTCAGTGCCGCACGACAATACCACTGGAACATAGCAACCACTGATTCTTGCTGAATTCCCTTGTCGCTCTGGTTAACACAGCATGTGTCGCTCCATGCCCACCGGAAGCGCCGAGACTGCACGAGGTTGCAGAAGTTGATGAGTTTGTCGATCGAGGGGGATGCGGGTGCTAGTCCATAGATAACGGTATTCTCGACCATTTGGAATGATGGTTCAGGTGGTTGCCACCGATGCGAGAACATGACATATTCATAAAAAAATTCCACCTCCCTCTTGATGCGTGCAAGGTCGAGCCGATCGCGGGACGTCATGGAAGACCGTAACTCGTTGAATATGGGGACTTGTTCGAAAGCTTCAGCTTGCATTGCCTTATCGTAGAGACGACCAGTGGTGGTGTCAATCAGCACTCGGGGTATGTCTTGAATGGTCTGCTCGACGACCTGGCGAATGATTGGAGTCGTGTCGAGATAACAACTCCGCATGGCTGTCGACACAAAATCAGCCCACGTCGTATGCACAACATGAACGAGAACGACTCACCCCGAACTTGTGGGTCGAGTGAATTCTGCATCCTCGACAGCATCATCTCGAATGCTTCAAATGCCTCTTTGTAACGCCCTAGACTGTGTGATACCGCATGTTTCCTTTGGAACCCTTTGTAATTCGATGGGTCAAATTCGATGATCTGATGATACAGTCAGCGTCATCAGCTGGGTCTGCCATGGAGATCAATTTATACCTGGGTGGTATCTACGAGTTCGTCCTCCAACAAGCCTACTCGCGCCTTGCAGCATTTGACTATGATGTCATTGATATTTGTCGTCCATCCCGTCAGCACACCTTCCGGGTGCGAGGGAGTAAGCGACAAGAGAGCGGAGTAAGCCGAAAGAGCCTCGTCATGTTTGTTGGAACTTGACGCCTCATCTCCGATCTTCCGAAGCCTCGACGTGCATCGGTGGGTAAAGTCTGATGGTAGGGATTCAATATACTATTCCAGGACAATATTCACAAGCTCACCTTTCAGCCAATGGACGACAAGTTGATTATGCCACAGATCCTCGTTCACAATATGCTGTACAGCATCATATGTGCGACCGTCGGCGTACAATGTTTCGCACTCGTGCTTCTTGTCGTATAAACTGAGGGCACGTTTGCATGTGGTGAATTTGTTACCGAGTTCTTGGGTGGTAATCTCGAGCTCGTTTATTTCTCGCGCAATGGATACTGTAAAAGGGTCAGAGAGCCGTTCAGTCATGGATGGTCCAAAAAGCACCCGAGCTCGTTTCGGGCAGATCAATGTCTGCGCGTAGTGCCTTGATGGTCTGGGTCAATCGATCGACTGAACCTTCAGATGCCACAAGCACGCTGCGGAGTTCCTTATCAGATTCGTCGAGATGGGTGATTTTGCGATCTAATAAAGGGGACTGTCAACGAAGTGGAGTGGAAAGTGGAGAGAACGCACCCGATGGTTCATTCTGTGCGAGAACGGAATTGACCATTTCGTCGAGGCCTGTCTTTTCCTGATAGGATGTAGCAAGCTCATTACGTAGTTCTTGAACAGTTTTCTCGAGATTCGTTATTTCGTCCTCTGGTGGAGATGAATATCAGCACAGCGGAGTGATTCAGATGATAAGCCCACTTTGTCGCGCATCCCTGGCACGGAGGGCCATAACCAAGTCGTAAATCTTCGGTTTTTCAATCTTCAAGCACCAGATTTCTCGCTCCAAGCGTACCTGAGGAAAATTTGACAAGGACGTGGTTTTATACGAGTAGCGTTACTCACATCGTCCAACCGGTGGGATAAGGGAAGAATGTCATAGAGATTCCGCAGCGTGATGGCCTGGTTTCCAGCGGTCGCAATGTCGCAGCTTGGTGAGATGGCCATGGACGAGATGACATGGGAGTAGTGGATGACAGTCCCGATTTGTTGATGTGTGGTAGTGTCCCACAGTGAGAGCGAAAATTTAGCGGAGGCTGCGATGACTGTGTCGTTGCATGCCAATGCGATACACCTTGGCTTGTCGTCGCTGTGAATGGGCCATATTGCGAGCGTTTCTTTGGTGGACACGCAATGAATGTAGCCGTCTTCGGACAAGGCAAAGAGGCGGTCGGAGTCGCTTGCCCAGGCGAGGGATTCATAGTAAGGGGCGGAGATTGGATAGTCTGCGAGGACGTTGCTGCCCTCGTAGATGCGAACAGAGTCGTGATTCAACGTTGCAGTAGCGATGCGTCGTCCGTCGGGAGAGAATTTGACTGCAACCACAAAAAAGTCGTGTTTGAATGGACCTTGGAGTCGCTCGCCAGCGGGAAACGACCAGACACTGAACATATTGTCCCAGGATCCTGTTGCGATTTTCGTCCCATCTGCTGAAACGTCCACCGCACACACCCAATTGTCGTGTCCTTTGAACTCGACCACCTTTTCGTGGTTTGTCAAATCCCAGACGATCACTTGACCACTGGATGTCCCACACACGATCCACCTGCCATCTTGTGTGACTGTCTGGTTGCAACTCAAACCTTCAGCGTCCATTGGCTTCCCCACCTCCTTGCCATCATCAACTCGCCATTGTCGAATCTTCCTTCCATATCCCCCGCCCACGACATGCTGCCCATCAGCAAGCAAAGCGACCGAATATATCCCTTCTTGACCAACGATTTCGATTGGGTTCGCGTCAGTTGCGATATTGGAGGAGCTGTTTCCATTCGATTCCTGAGGATCCGTCTGTACCTCTCTTTCGTTTGTCGTCGATGTTTGCACTTGCTGACCGGCGTCCAAGGAAAGTGGGCTGTCCGCCCTACTCGGCTCTACTGCTCTCGTCAGCCCTGAGGTAGAGCTATTCCCATTCGATTCCTGAGGATCCGTCTGTACCTCTTTTTCGTTCGTCGTCGATGTTTGCACTCGCTGACCGGCGTCCAAGGGAAGTGGGCTGTCCGCCCTACTCGGCTCTACTGCTCTCGTCAGCCCTGAGGTAGAGCTTTTTCCATTCGATTCCTGAGGATCCGTCTGTACCTCTCTTTCGTTCGTCGTCGATGTTTGCACCTGCTGACTGGCGTCCAAGGAAAGTGGGCTGTCCGCCCTACTCGGCTCTACTGCTCTTGTCAGCCCCGTTCATCGATGGCCTTGCCTACGTACTACTCACCATTCCTCTTCCAAAAACGCAACTTGGAAAGCATATTGATTCAGGTTCAAGTGCAAAGAGAATGTCTGGGTCGTTCACTCACAGCACGCCTCTATCGCCTGGCATGCACCTGCACGTTCA
>JBBPPY010000460.1:0-22079 GCA_038092195.1 Leccinum barrowsii
AAATGAGGTATGCACATGGTGGATATCGCGATCATGATGTTGTATCAATCATGCATCACTGTCACGGGGAAGGGATGCTCTACTTCCCCATCGAGAACATGCTCGGTGATCAACTCTTCAATTCCTTGTTCTATGGGTGTTGGACACATAAAAAGGTCCAGGTATGCACGCTTTCCTCCTCTGGCTCCGGCTGCATCGACAATCTAAAGTTCCCTGTCCAAGCCTCTCAACAATGGTCTCCAAGTTTGCTATCCTCGTCAACATTTTGCTTGCTTCTGTAGTTCTGGCTGTTCCATCTTCTGCTTCTCGGCTGGAGGCTCGCCTTGCTCGTCGCCGCGAGAACCGCCAGTCAACGCCGATAAATTCTACCGACGCGCCAGACGGTGCTGCCTTCAACACAATGTACAGCAGAAATTGGGCTGGGGTTGCCGCGAAGGCTAATATGGTTAGCATCATCCCCGTGTTCCGTAATTGTGCCCGATCTTGTTGAACAGAGCACTTTCACCAATGTCACTGGCACCTTCACCGTCCCCATCCCCTCCGGCCCTGATGGTTCCGCGTCCGCTTGGGTTGGCATTGATGGGTGGAGCTGCCCACATGCCATCCTCCAGACCGGCATTGATATAACCATCAGTGGCGGTCAGGTCTGGTACGATTGTGAGCCAAATCTATCCATCACTCTGTATCTATCATTCATCATCCGTCCGTCGCACAGGTTGGTTCGAGTGGTTCCCCGACTACATGGTGGATTTCGTCAATTTTCCCATCAGCGCCGGTGAGGAGATCAAGCTCATGGTCACCGCTTACTCCGCGACTTCTGGCGTGGTGGTCGTCGAGAATCTGTCGACCGGCCTAGTAGTCATTCAGGGTATCTCGTCCCCTTATGCACTGTGTCAACAGAACGCCGAGTGGATCGTCGAAGACTGGACGAAGGGGGGCAACCTTGTTCCTTTCGTGAACTTTGGCACGGTCATGTTCACCGGCGCCACTGCCTTTGACTCCCGCGGCAGCAGATATACCACAGATAATGGTATCTTCATCAATCTCCGGCAGAACGGCGCCGTTCTCACGACCGTTTCCGCCAGCGGGGACAGCCTCATCGTCAGCCATGTCTAGACAGTTCGACAGGTCAGCATGTAGATACCTTTGTGAAGAAACTTAGCGAGCTGTGTTATCGAGATACATAATGTTTGTCTTTCTTTTAAATTTGGTTTCTGGGGTGTAAGGAAATATAATAATTGTCGTCAGTCATGTCTTCTCTCCATGGTCTCGTCTGACAAATGAAAAAGAAACAGGGTGGTAGACCGTCTCGCACCATGCCCGAGCTCCTGCGGACTTTCACAAACCGGCCTCTCCTACTTTGACAGAACTCGCTCCCCATCCGCTGGGCCACCATACCTTGCAAGAACAACATCATCATTCTATAGCTGTAGTGAACGTAAGCCAGATATGTTGATTCTTGAAGTGTCATTCTTTGCGTTTGTGGCGAGAACGGAAGGACCAAAAAATCCCAGAGATCAAAGATAATGAAAGTTTCATACTAGTACGAGCGACCAAGAAATGTTGATCAATTTTTCAGCTGGACCACGGGATCTTCTCCTAATAGAAGGAACGACTGTTTTACTGCCTAAGGGCCCGGTTTGCCTACGGGAGACTAGAATCGATCTTCTTTGTCGGAGCTAGATCATACTCAGGATCCGGAGTTGTTGATTCGGAGGGGTGACGTCCCACTCTCAGGTCTGCATGGGACGGCACTCGAACGTCCGACTCAGGTCGGTGTAACCCGCACAAGAACTAGGTCATGGGTGAACTTCTGTCTTTTCTGTGACGCGTCGTGATGTGAAAGGTAAGATGTGGCAATGTGGTTGACAAGTACTAGGACCCTGGGGGGTGTCGTACGGATGGGAGTGAAGGAGTGTGTAGATGTGAGATCAAGTGAGATGAACGGGCGGATGGATGGAGAGTCTTGTATTTGAGGCGCCCGCAACTGTTCCGCTTGCAATCGGTTTTTAAGAAGAGACCTTGTCCATGGAGAGTACACGAGCATGGCATAAAACTACTTCTTTGTGTTCATCTTTGCGACACTTTTCTCGCTCCTCACTCTACCCTTGCTTGTCTTCTTCGGAGGCATGCTATCATGCTTCTTGGCAGCACTAGTCTTACGGACCCTCTCTCGCTGTTTATTCTGCACAAGCACGCCTTGTTTCGCCAGCGCCATCCTGGCCTTTTTCTTAGCCATCCGTCGAGCGACACGGTCGGCATCTGCTCCTTTGACACGTTTCCTCTCATCCTTGGTAAATTTGGCCAGTTTCTCCCCAAGAGATGGGTCTCCCTTCGGAACAGGCGGTACCAGGGTGCGATCAGAATTCCTTGCAGGTTTGGGAGAGGTATTCTTGACAGAGGAGGTGCCCGGTATCGTTTTACATCGTTGGATGCGCAGTTTCCGATTTGCGAACTTGAGCTTCTCATGTTCGAACGCGAGGATTTCATCG
The DNA here is from genome assembly GCA_038092195.1 of Leccinum barrowsii. NCBI lineage: Eukaryota > Fungi > Basidiomycota > Agaricomycetes > Boletales > Boletaceae > Leccinum > Leccinum barrowsii. The sequence continues at coordinate 2,493 of JBBPPY010000460.1, forward strand.
ACACACGTCCGATCCTAAAGGCACAGCTGTTTCAACGAGCCGTTATTCCAATCACAACGAAAAGTATACGAACAGAGAATTGCACATATGCGAAGCCTTTGCCGAGTTGCGTGTCCTTGTCACGGATAATTCGTACGCGGGTAACCCAACTCTTTTGCTTGTTTTCATCTTGCAATCCTTCCGAGGCAGGAGGTCCTCGCTCCGCGCTTACGACGTCCTCGAAGAAGGCCCGCAAATCTTCCTCTTTGCTTGCGAAATCGAGATTACCAACAAAGACGCTGAGCTTAGGGTCTCCAACAACCGAGTTCGGCAGTAAACTCTTCGATAAACTCTCAGTTGCCGATTTCTTTACGATCGCATCAACTCGGAGCATACGATCCAGAAACATCGTGCCACTACACTTTTCGATGGCTAGACGCGTGGCTTCGAAGGGATCCATGACGGGGGGTAGAGGAGGCAAGTTCGTAGGTCTCAAGTTCGCAGGTGGGGGGTGAGCAAAGACAATGTAGGCGTGTACAGAATCTGCATCCGAGTGAATATCCTTGTTGATAAACGCGATCTTCTTTTTTTGATTGGGTGTAAGGAATTTCTTTTCATCCGCCTTGGATGCGTCTGCACTGTGGACGTCGCGCCACAATGAGGCGCGGTCTCGTTCGTGTTTCCGGGGCTGCTGGTCCTTCTTCACTTCGTCGCTGGTTTCCGGGAGTTTCGATGTGGGCGTTTGGAATGCGACCGAACGAAAGCGGGTGGATTCGATCTTGGCCGTTGGGACAAAAAAGAGAACATGTCGATGTAGTTGCTTTTGCAAGGGCTAAATAGGGAGACATCGTGAACAAATACGTTGGCAAAGCTTCCTCTCTCACTTACACGCTGTACTGCAACCTCGGGTGCGAGGTTTCCGATGAATATCGTGCGCGCATCACGTCGTTCTTTCGTTTCATCCGACGGCACATGCTTTTCCTTTCTGGCCGCCGGCTTGCTCGGCTTCTCCCTTTGAATGGTCTCATGGATTAAGGCAGATGAATCCTGATTTTCATCATCGTCCGAGCTTTCCGAGTCTGGGGAAACGTTCTTTGAGCTTTCTGGCCGCTCTGGATCGGGGGGTCCTTGTTCTGATGTAGGTTTCGAGGCAATCAAGACGCGTTTTTCTGAGCTTTTCTTCTGTTTCCCAGGTGGAGAGACGGTTGATGATGGGGCATTAGGCAGGGAAGGTTTTGAACGTTTCTTATGCGGTTCGTCAGCATGCACGTCGGATCTTCGTTTCTTCCTCTTTTCTGCAGGGCTGTCGTTGGAGGCGGGCTCCGGACGCTCCGTCTATCGTGGTCCGCGGAATGTCAATTGGGAGAATGAGCTTGGGAGAACGCCAAAGAATACTTACTTGGGACTGAAATAGTGCGTCGAGCTCAGTGTCTATGACCTTCTTCTTTCCAGATGACTTGGATCCCAGCAGAAAGGTAGCGAGACTCATGGTACCTCCAGCGCTACGGTATGGGTGATGTTCGGCGCTATGAGTGGATTACTAAGCAAACTCAAGAGCTGATACTGGTTATGTAATTTACCCCGTCTTTGTGATCGTTCGCTCCGAGTCCGTGTGAACAACTTAACCTAGTACGAGGCTAGCAAGTGGGCCACATCTGTCCTTTCTCAGCCACACAAAGCCGAGGGGAACGCCTGAAGGTACCCGTGTAGTCTCAGTACGTTCAGTTAAACATACTGCTTCCAATAATTGGCACCATTCCCCAGCGGCCAGTCAACTCATCGATGCGTCATTTCCAACCGACTTCCAACCCCATTCAACGTCCAGCCATACATAACTCTGACTAGGACTGCCCAGGTCCACGGCCCACCGTACGCACGAGACCGCAGGACCAGCTCGGACCCCCACGACGACACGACCACGCGCTCCGCTTTCCCATCGTCTACCATCGGAATCCAAGCACAAAGCGGAAATCCACAGAGCGGGACCCGCGGCAGACACACAAAAGGGGGAAGTGAGCAACGGAAGCTCCCCCGTTGAAGGTGGACGACGACAGGCGGAACCGCTTCAATTGTGACGGTGGAGGCAGCTCAGATGGACTCCCACTCACTTACTACCAGACAGAAGGCGGTTGGCACGAGCAGTAACCACGAGTGGGTGTGCTGGCAGCGACCCTCCGCGAGAACGGTCACGATCGGAGAAGGAGAAGGAGTCTATTATCGGCAGAAGCCGCATCAGTACAAGTTGTGATGAGGTATGATCCTTTTCGTGACCAACCGGCGTTTTGGTGATAGTGCCGGAACTCTTCCTCTGCTCCAGATTCTCACGAAGCGACCTGTACCAGTGTTACTATCAGACTCTAATTCCGGCCGCGTTACATAGTGACGAAGGATCACCATGTCATCAGTGATTGCCGGTCATGACAGATACCAGCACGATCTTCTTTGGTAAAGTGTAAAGTCTTTGGTGAGTCTTTGGGGTTCCATGTAGGTTGGTCCCTTTGTGTCGGGGTAACTTGATCCAAGGAATAATGCCCCTTTCACTCAAATTGGCGCAATGCCTCGGCTTCTCTCTTGCTTTCTTCTACAAGGGCTAGAAAATTGATCTGAAGAAATGAGGTATGCACATGGTGGACATCGCGACCATGATGTTGTATCAATCATGCATGACTGTTATGGGGAAGGGATCATGATGCTCTGCTTCCCCATTAGAACATGGTCGATAATCAACTTCTCGATACGTTACTCTGTGGGCGTTAAACGCATAAAAAGGTCCAGGCATGCACGCTTTCGTCCTTAGGCTCCAGTCGCATCGACAGTCTAAAGTTTCCTGTCCGAGCCTCTCAACAATGGTCTCCAAGTTTGTTTTTCTCATCAACATTTTGCTGGCCTCTGTAGTTCTGGCTGTTCCTTCTTCTTCTTCTCGGCTGGAGGCTCGCCTTGCTCGTCGCCGCGAGAACCGCCAGTCAACGCCGATAAATTCCACCCACGCGCCAGACGGTGCTACCTTCAACACAAAGTACAGCACAAATTGGTCTGGGGTTGCCTCGAGGGGGAGTCAGGTTAGCATCATCCCCGTGTTCCGTAATCGTGTCCGATCTTGTTGAACAGGGAACTTTCACCAATATCACTGGAACCTTCACCGTCCCCACCCCCACCGGCACTGATGGTTCCGCATCCGCTTGGGTTGGCATTGATGGTTGGAGTTGCCAACAGGCCATCCTCCAGACCGGCGTTGATTTTACTATCAGTGGCGGTCAGGTCTCATATGATTGTGAGCCAAATTTATCCTTTACTCTGTATTTATCATTTATCATCCGTTCGTCGCACAGCTTGGTTCGAGTGGTTCCCCGACTACGCTCAAGATTTCGTCAACTTTCCCATCAGAGCCGGTGACGAGATCAGGCTCATCATCATTGTTTCCTCCACGATCTCTGGCGAGGCGGTCATCGAGAATCTGTCAACCGGCCTGGTGGTCATTCAGGGTATCTCGTCCCCTTATGCACTGTGTCAGCAGGACGCCGAGTGGATCGTCGAAGACTATAAGACGCAGACCGGCCTTGTTCCTTTCGCGAACTTTGGCACGGTCAAGTTCACTGGCGCCACTGCCTCTGACTCCCGCGGCAGCAGATATACCACAGACGATGGTACCATCATTAATCTATGGCAGAACGGTGCCGTTCTCACGTCCGTCTCCGCCAGCGGGGGCAATCTCACCGTCAGCCATGTCTAGACAGTTCGACAGGTCAGCATGTAGATACCTTTGTGAAGAAACCTAGCGAGCCGTGTTACCGAGGTACATAATATTTGTCTTTCTTTTAAATTTGGTTTCTGGGGTGTAAGGAAATGGAATAACTATCATCAGTCATATCTTCTCTCCATGGTCTCGTCTGACAAATGAAAAAGAAACAAGGTGGTAGACCATGCCCGAGCTCCTGCGTACTTTCACAAACTGGCCTCTCCTGCTTCGACAAAAGTCACTCCCATGCCAGTGGGCCACCATAGTTTGCAAGAACAGCATCATTCTAAAGCTGTAGTGAATGTAAGCCAGATATCTAATCATTCGTTAGTCCTGCCACTTCTTGAGAAGGGGTGACATACGACACGAATACAAAATGAATGTGTTGATTCTCTTGAAGTGTCATTCTTTGCGTTTGTGGCGAGAAAAGAAGGACACGAATTTGTACTAGTAATATGTTGGATTTTACAAATGAGCCTTGGGGACGCTACTCATTTTGTCTGATAAGAAACAGCGTCAAGGATGCTCGTTCCGAGCAGCGTCCCCACAATTCATTCGTAGCATCAGTGTCACACAACGACGCTAATCACCAGCAATTTACGCTGGTTCATCATGCCCTCGCCGCTAACTAGCTGCGTCTCAAATTCTGTAAATCAGTTGATTTACTTTTCGCAGTGTGTATCGGTCTAATCTTTCTCTCGTGGACTGGAACCGAAGAGGCTCGGAGTTTGCGACCATCCTCATACCTTGTCCATTGACAGTCATCTGGCATAATCCCCCAAAGGGAAATCAGCATCAGGAGCCGGTTGGCAAGTGACCTTGCAAGCAAGGTGATCAAGACCAATCTAATCGCGTGACACTTGCACCTGATCACTTACCACTTCCATCCACTGATCTCGAACATGGCGAAGCGGTCTCTGCCGCCCACTTCCAGAAGCAGCTTCAATTCCGAATTGTCCGAGGACTCGAGACTGAAGAACACCGTTGTAAAGACTAAGAAGAAATGGACAAACCTTATGCGGTGATGTTCGGCGCTATGGGTGGATTGATAAGCAACTCAAGAGTTGAAACGTTGATGATACTGGTAACCTAAGCTATTCAACTCCAAGAGTGGTACTCTAGTAATAATTATGCCTTGAGACACACGAATCTCAAATATAAGCGCTGAATTTTGAACGACCTGTAATGAGCCTTCATGCCAACACCAGAGCTTCACAAAGTCACCTCGTGTCGTCAGGTGTGACAGCCACCGTTCTCGCATGGATCTAGAGGAACATGGCAATTCCGTGACATACACTAGATCATGGGCCATTCCTCAAAGGCACCTTGTCCAAACCGGAAAAAGCTGATATTACCGCCATCCACAGCTGCTATAACCACGGTCTTCTTTCCAGTTTTGAGGACAAGAAACGGATTGGGTTTCGGCTGGGTGAGCGTGGGTCTAGTCTGGGGTGGGGAGGCTGTGCGGAAGGAAGGAAAGAAAGAGAACAGGCGTCGGAAAATCATCCACCGCGTAGGAGACCATCCTGGTGTTAATTGAGACGGGGTCACCTCGCTCCGTGTTCCCTCCTGAGATGCCGTGATCGGAATTGGTTGGCGATTCTCCGTCGGTCGAGAATCATCTGGCTGTTTGGGGTGTGCAGGAACTCCACGTTTGCGAGGTGGTGGGGGCGGCATTTCAGGCAGTATGTCGAAAAGCGCAGTCAGTTCCTGCAAAGATGGAATAGACGCCGTTCGAGCACTATATATGTTACGGTTAGGAATGAAATGCGGATGACCTGCAGCGCATCATGGCGACTTACTCGACGACCACGATATAGAAATCTGGGGCAGGAGGAGCTGTTTTGCGGAATGGTGTGGATGGCTTATATGCATGAAAAAAGACCTTGTATGGGGACGGCGCAGGGAACTTATAAGAGAGCTCGGATTGCACTGCTGGCGAGTGCAGGGCTTTTGTGTGGCCACAAGATATGAATCGTAGTGCCCTAAAGATATGTTCTGGACCAAGATTACAATTTTAGATAGATGACTGAATACAGACGAAGGACTCACGAGCCGTTTTCTGCCGGTGGGGTTGAAGTGGCCTCCACCACCCGATCCCGTGAAAGACTCGAACAACATTGACAACCTTCGACATGATGTAGGAGAAGAGTTCCGTGAGCATTCGTATCGCAGTTTTCGGTTTGGTAACTGCAAGTGGAACCGGTGGTGCAACCGGGTACTCGGGTGTTGGAGGTTCAGCTCGCGTTAAGATAAAACCAAGACGCTTCAAATATGCGTACACCTTAGCACCGTTGCAAGTAGCAGATGAGCAAGCGCTGCCTCGGTGGGTCTCCAAAACGAGTCACCTGATAACGCTCCAGTGTCATTCCCTCGCGACCAATCATCTCGGCAAATGCTTGCTGGACGGATATCGGCTCTCCGGGACTCTTTGTTTCAAAAGTCGAGGGATCCAAGGTCGATGTCCCATCAGAAATAGACTTATAACAAAATAGAGCACCGCGTTCGATAAGATACAAGGCTTCTTCTGGGAGTAGCTCGAGCCGTTTCGGAGTTTTAGAGGGTAGGCCATTCGACGCATTATCTGTGTTGTTACATTGGACCATTCGAGATATGGAGTGACCCATTGTCGAGAAGTGGATTCCACGAGCAGTCGTCACATGCACGCGATCGATTGAGGGGAACCAAATACCATAGCTTATGGTTTTGCTGCGATGATATTTCAATACGAAATGCTCGAAGCCAGCAATCCAGCAACGAAACTAACCTAGAAATGGTCCTGCTGGTGCGAAGAGCCTCGAACATTGCACCTCGCGAGCGGTCAAGGACATGAAGCTGTAAACCAGATCCACCACCGGGAGCAGGCTCGAAGTCTTTTTCACCACGTTTTGGGATGATGGGTCGTGCAGCGGCGCCAGGTTTACTGTTGAAGGTCCAGCATCCAAGGATGACTCGTGTATCGGAAGATACTCACGGAAGTTTTGTCCAGTCAAGTCCGCCATCTTCGTCGCCAGAAGAGTGATCATCTTCATCTTGGATTTTTTCTGCTCGTGGGTGTGGAATTTCGAGTGTATCATCCATAGCTTCTTGGCAAGACCGTAACCGTAGATTGATGATTACATTCGGGCGCTCGGAGTTCCATAAATGGTTATTGCCCTTATAACCGGCAGCTTAGTCTTTTCCACTGCCCGCTCCTTCCGTTCCGTCCCCCGAGGACGAAATGGAATCTGAACGCAAGCCCTCGTTCATCCAAGCCCTCATCGTACGCTGCCCATTTCCTTCTTTTTTTTTTTTTGAACCATTCACATGAGCATTCCCGACTCTCCTCGGTTTCCTTAGGCAGGAGGTGCGGCAGGTACAGCCGTAGACTTGCTTTTCTTCCCAATCGACACCGTCAAAACGCGGTTGCAGTCTGCTCAAGGTTTCGTCAAGGCTGGTGGCTTCAAGGGGATTTACAAAGGCATCGGTAGTGTTGTCGTGGGTAGCGCACCAGGAGGTGAGTCCTCCCACGTTTGTCGTTGATCAAATATATACGACTGTGGAACAGCGGCAATATTCTTCTCAACCTATGAAATGCTCAAGCAGTCTCTGCCCTTGCACGGGCAACTAGCCCCGCTCAACCACATGATTTCCGCATCTTGTGGTGAAATTGTACTCATCCTTCTTCATTGCCTTGTCTTGGGACCCTGAGTCACACGTTTAGGCAGCCTGCTTGGTCCGCGTTCCGACTGAAGTGATAAAAACGCGTACACAAACGTCGTCTTATGCGTCTGCAACCACGTCATTTGCTGCCGCAAAGATGGTCCTAAAGCATGACGGTTTAAATGGGTTTTACCGTGGGTTTGGAATAACAGTCATGCGTGAAGTGTGTCATGCTGGTCACAGATATTGCCGTATCGCTTCTTACCCTTTCGGACAGATCCCATTCACTTCACTTCAATTTCCCTTGTATGAGTATTTGAAGTACCGATACTCCCTAGCTTTGGGCACGCGCCCACTCCACGCTTCAGAGGCTGCAGTATGCGGTAGTATCGCGGGTGGTGTTGCAGCTGCTCTGACGACACCTCTTGATGTTCTCAAGACAAGAGTGATGTTGGACATGCGGGTACGTATGCTATCCGCAAATTCTCTCCTCTGGCAGGTTGATAACAGAATGCAAAGGACCCCACTTCAAAAGGGCCTTCACTGCTAAACCGTTTCAGCCAGATTTATGTTACTGAGGGACCGAGGGCATTATTTGCAGGCGTCGTACCACGGACACTTTGGATATCGGCTGGTGGTGCTGTATTCCTGGGTGCCTATGAGTGGGTTATTGGAGGTCTAGTGGATAGATGACTGGTTGGCCCATTCCCGGTGCTGTCAGCTACGATATCAGGACTCATGAGGTCTATTTGAGCCTCGCCAATCATTCTCCAAGCCACGATGTTGCTTAGACTAACCAAGCCTAGGTGTTACTTTCGATAGTACACTAGCGAGATACAGGGTATCTCGTTGGATCATAGATCTACACAAGGAAGGGAATCCAGGACATGGTAATAGATGATCGAGTCATTCAGAATAGATGAAATGTATTGACAGAAGAATAGAAAGAGCACGACGATTCATTAATCATTCATCAACATGAAACGGCAGATAGTGGCGTATGGTGTCAATCGTGCGCGTGGACCGAGCCACAGGTTCTCAAGTGATACTTTCTATGACTCTTGTGTTACTAGCTCGCAGTTTCGGGAGAAGGGAAACAACGAAGATCTGATTCTGAGAACATCATTCTGACGATCGAACCTGCGCTTTGGTATCAACAGTTGTTAATCATTCAATGCAGCGAAATCGCTAATATTATAATATAACGACAGCATCAAGATACACATAGCTCCGTCACGATAATAAATATAGTGCCATGATTGATCGACTGGTAGTAAACTCACTGTCCCAATAGTACTTACAGTGTCTACAGGTCTAAGTCGTCCATGTGGTATCTGGGTGTAGAAGTATGAAAGCGAACGTATCCAGCAGTGTACTGCCTAAATGCTTCGCATGCTCCTGGAGATCCTTCCAATATTTTCACTATTCTTTTGTAGAGGCCGATCGTCGTCTCCGTTAGTTCACTGAATGCCTCCAGTTTTGTTTTATTGGTCTGAGCTGCCAAAGTGGAGATCCGATTCGTCGTCTCGCCTACTCGCTCCTCTTTGTAAAAGGATAACACATCGCTAAGAGGCGTCTTCAGAAAAATTCGAGTGCACGAGACAGGACGAGGTACTCACTTGACATTATGGATGAACGGCGTCATCTCAGGAATGGCCTGGATGTAGTCATTCAAAGGGACCTCCCGCGGGAACACCATAAACGAGTAAGCTTCGGCAACGCCAGACAGCGTGCGCTGGTAAGTCGGATAATGTTGAGCAGCATCTGAGATCTGCACGTCCTCGTTAGCATGGCCTCAGCGGGTGATTCCCCATGGTGACACACCTTCATGGATTTAGTATCATGCTCGAGCAAATTGGCAGCAACAAAGTTCAACGTAGACGTCGTGATCAAATGAGAAGCAACAGGGGGATAGAGCTCGGAGGCCCGACGGATAACATCTGCAAACGCGTCCAGTACATCGCTTCCCTGTGGTTCCCTTCGAATGAACCGGTCATTGAAGTGGTATGTGTTCTGCATCTCTGACGGGAAATGGTCCAACGTTTCATCGACGAAGATAGCGCAAGACGTGTAAAGCGCGATCCATATCCGAGTCTGGCGGTGGGGGATATGCACGCCAGCGGTTGCCGCATAGACGACACCTTCGCGCAAGAACGTTCGAACAGAGTGAGACCCGTCCACTGGGTAGCCCCGTCGCGTAGCGTCTTCGACACAGTCCACGTAGAGACCCTCGTCGAATGGGGTGACCTGGTATGTAACATTGCATTGCTCCAGGAGCGAGCGAATATTTTGGTGTGCGGCTTGAATCTAGTGAGGGGTGTCAATCGACGAAAGCCAAGGACCTAATTAATTGGCCTGTTCCTTACCAGTTTCATGTCGAATATTGCAGCCTGGATGTGTTCTGAGATTGAGCAGGCAAGCCACAACTCATGTGCTTATATGCGTCGCATGGACCTGAGATTATCCACGGTATTGCAATCTCCCCGCGATTAACGCGGACGATTGACAAGTTCTTATCGTGTCATACAGCAGTGGGTGATTTGTGAGCGCTGAGCGCTGAGGACCCGGGGCCGGTTAATACAAACAGACCCGAAGGCTAGACTACTGGTCGAAGGAAACCTCGTTTTCGTGGTTGTCTATGAAAGAAAGACACCGAGGCGGCGAAATGAGACAAGCTGGAAGGCCCGGGCCGCACCGGTGACCTGAGTACGGCTATCGATCCAACCGAAGCGCTTCGTGCGCGGAGCCGCGGATGTACCACCAAGTGTTTGCAGAGTCACCCAGTAGTGATCATGAGCTGATGATTTTGGAGGGGGTGGAGCCCCACTCTCAGGTCTGCACGGCACGAGGACTCGAACGTTGATGTGATCCGCATAGTAAGAACCAGTATAACACACATATGTGTTACTTTTGATAGTAAACTAGTAGTGAGGTACGGGGTATCTCGTAGTCCATACAAGGGAAGGTATCATGAAGGGCATGGTAACAGTGATCAAGTCATTCCGAATGGATGAAATGCAGGAGAAAAGACAGGGCCTGGAGCATCAACATTACAAAATAGTAACCCTAGCACGAGATCGGCTCAGCGGGACCGGTGGATGAAAGCGCTGAGCGCTGAGTAATGAGAGACTGCAATGCCAAGACTGTGAAACGAATCCGAAATATCGGAATGAAAGAGCATGAGGTAAATATCCGGAATGATACGGTGGGGCGAAGTGCAAAGAATGATAAGGAACACGTCACATCAACAAACATGAAACGTTCTCAGGTGGTATCTATGACTGTTGTGTTATCAATTGTTTTGGGATAAACTTCGCCTGAGTCAGAGGTTGCCAGAGAACTACTGAATCCGCTGGATCCGAGTCCTTGGGACGCCACGCGAAATTCTGACAGGGTAATTGAAAGCGAGTCTTCTTGTTCTCGTCGAGTAGTCTCCCGGAGATTGAAGAAAATGCGAGACGCAAGAATGCTGTGCAAGACCATTTGGGGCCTATGAAGCGCCATGGAACATCAGCAAAGCAACGGCTGGAAGTTTCGGGAGAAGGGAACCAACGAATTGAGAACATCAGAAGATCGAACCTGTCCTTGGGGATCAACAGTTGTTTAATCAATCAATGCAATGAACTCGCCAGTGTAACGACAACATTGATCACAGAGAACGCTTTAGAATGTGCCAGTGTCAGCTACTATGAACAAGGAAATGATATGGACAAGGCTTACCCAACATAGCCGCCATGTACATAACCCCATCACGATATAGTGTCATGATTAATCGACCAGGACGGTTTTGTCGTGCCATTCTCCGGAATGCTATGCAGTTCAAGACCAGCATACCTATGAGAATGGAATGGCTTGGAACAGCTCTGTGGGATCGAAGGTAATGACACATTACCCATTTCATAACATATCAGACAAATGTACTGAACTGCAGTAGCTACTGGAGTTTCCAGCCCAAGGCAATTGAGAGCCTCGTAAACCGCTGCAAGGCAGACACTATGAAAAAAAACGAACATATGAGCCAAGGTAAGACGTACGGCTTGCAGGTGATGACGCAATGGTTTCAGAAACAGTGACGGCGACCACAATACACGCCTTTGCACGATTTCAATCAAAGTCGATAAAAACCACCGTTTACGGAAGTAGTAAGTACACACCACGCCAAATGTACACATTCCAACGAGGATCTTGTTGCTGCGCTTCCAGAAGGCGTATGTTCGCACAAGAAGTATCACTTTCAAGTTTGCTTGAAAGTTTGATCATTCTTTCTATCATTCCGGAACCTTCTCACCTTCTGCCAGGCCGATACACACATAGTACATCGCTGGGAGGCGATTTCAAGAAACTTGCATCTATATGAGCAAACAACGGACCGTTTGCTGCCATGCCAAGGGTACCACACTGAATCGGGTCAATCCAATCATCGATCTGGTATGAGAAATAGATTGTCTCACATAATCCCTGTCGACCCCCCCACGGACGAGCGACGCTAGACGATTCATCTTCTGATCTACTAACCACCGAATGAGATGCTGTCAACCTACTTGGAATTTCCATCGCAATGGCAACAAAAGGTAGATAACGTGAAATGGAAAAGTGGATCCTTGCTGCCGTCCACCTCGTGCCATACAACCTTAGCCAAATTTAGTAATCGAGGTTCGCCACGAAATTGAGATCGCCGACTAACCTCTTGCGCTACCGTAAGAAAATAATCGAAAATCTGGAACATGTCGGTCAGTCGATCACTGATCTCGAGAAGCCCTGGTAAACTCGTTTTACAATCAGTGCAACAGCAGCCGCTGCGACATCCGGGTCAACCACAGTGACGATCTCTAGCTTCAGCTAGTGACAACTGGATGGACTCGTGGATGACATACAAATACCGCGCTACGAGAATCAGGATATGTGAGAAAAAACATGTATCCAAGGTGGAAGTGAACTTGCCTCAGGTACGCCTCCACTACCGGCGCGAGCTCAGTGGACATTTCGTCTCGCGTAGACGGTAGTACGGCCCTGGAAATATCTTCAGTAATGATGTCTGTTTATGCCCTACCAGCGTTGAATGTCCCAAGCAGCTAAGCAGCTAGCAGTTCAACCGTTCAACGGGCCTGGACGTCAGCGCGAACGTTTCAACTGCAAGAGGCGGGCGCTCATTGGGCCAGTAAATTGGTTTATGTAATCCTGAGGTAAATATAGTCAGTCACATCATGCTAGTGAGTCGCTTCGATTCTCCCCCCAACGGTCCCGTCTTGGCTGCAAGACTCTACTAGTAAGTGATTAGGTTTGAGCACCACGGTACAGTACTACCGGTCTACCGTAATCATGATTGCTCATACCGAAAAACATTCTCTTTTAGCATCCGCACCCGCCGGTACTACCCATGCTATGCAGGGCGGCATCTGCGGATAGGCTTTTCGCTTCGAAAAGTAGGTTTGCCTTCAGGTTGGTAGTATCCGCCACACTGGAGGCATTCCTGCATGGTCCGTTTTACTTTTCTATTGCATGTGGCGTCTTGGTCCGGCCCAGCCTAGCGTGCGTTCGTGTCTACTTAGGTGTCATACTCTCAGGACTATACGTTACACCGTGAGGGGATTCACTTCCTGCTCACTCGGCCGAAGTCGACAGACCCACCTTGCAGATTCTGTGAGTCCGCACTCGTCGGTATGAATTCGAAGTGTGGAAAACATATTTGGCAATTTTGGGGTAAATGTACACCACGCTCACCCCGTTCACTGACCTGGTTTGCAATTGCGTGTGGTTTTGGGAGCCACCTTTCAGACGTGCTTTAGGTCATGTTCCGCGCAGCTTCACATGACTTATTATCGGGGGCTACGCACCTCCGCGCGTTTGTATTTCAAACATCCAGTTATAAGAAGACTAGCCTCGTGTAAAGCACCCCTGTGCACAGCGTAACACTCCCACAAGACAAGTACCACAGGGCGAGTCGTATTTGCAGATTACTCAAGTTGATCCGTGGTGGTTCGAAGACACATTTGCGGCAACGTTGTTTTAACTATGAACGCTTTGTACGATGCCTGTGACCCACGCGCGATCACCACGGGTAACCACCTTCGATGCACAGAACTCCCCAAGCATGTCTGTCAACCGTGCGATTAACTCGACGTCTTCTTCCCGATTTCGATCAAGAGCCTCCGGCATGTCTGAGACAGGTGAAAGCGTCTGAAGAGCGACCTGCACGGAGAAAACACAGAAACTCTCAGCAATGACGCATATCGGAAATAATGAATCGCCGCAAACGCACCATGATCGCATCAACAACGCCATCGACACACTCATCGTCCGAGGCAGCACACTCTTCTCCCACTACGCGAGCTCCACCGCCTTCGAGGACACCCTTCCGAACGGCCTCCTTTCCGATGCCGACCAATCCGCGAATCGCACCCTCCCGAGTGCCGAGTGGTTTTGGTGTCCCTCTTGGTTCCGCACTCGAAGGATCTTCCGCAATCGCGAGCGACTCGAAACCGTTTACAATCACTGAGTTCGACGCAGGTGCAGACGCCGAGCCGCCCCCACCCAGCAGTGCCACCAGGAGAGTCTTCATGATGCGTGGAGAGAGAGAGGGATACGTTGTCGAGTGTTGCGTCAACAACCGGCCTAGCGTCTGGGCGGCCGCAGTGCGAAGGTGGGTCGCGTGGGTTCGTGGTAGGTTGGAATGTAGGAGCGTAGACAGGATGGAAGGCAGGATTTGGTGTAGCTGAGTGGGGTGGTCAGCATACAGACAGTAGTGAACAGATTATATGCGCAGAAAGTACACACATATGGCTCAATGAACAATGTTGTGTTCTCGAGGATGGCCCCCACAACGTCAAGCAAAACCTCGAGTGTCTTTCCGTCTGGTGCGCCATCCATACCTTCCCTGAGCGCGTTGACAACACCTTCTCCGACCCATCGTACCAAGTACGGCAAGAGTGCCTGCAGACCGGCGTCTGCACGAAGACTCGCAAGAGCAGCTGTACGCTTGGCTGTATCCGAAGCGGAAGCTGAATGAGGAAGGAGGGAAGAGGTGAGTCGGGTGTAATATAGTTGAAGTTCTTTTGACAAAACTTGTTTGACGAGCTGGTTTTGTTGAGTCGTTGGCGGCAGTTGTCTTCCCTGTTGAGACACCAAGGCAACGGGTAGTGGTGATTTGGCATCAGTACCTGTAGGCGTAGGCTCTTCTCGGGGAACGGCCGGCGGGTTCTCCGGTACTAGTGGTTGCACCCCTTCCACGGCTAACCAGTGCGCGGTCCAGTTGACACCCCTCGGAACTGTAATCTTTTCCTCTCTCAAAACTTTATCGAAATCAATCTCTTCGTCCTCCACGAAATACACGGTACCAGCGTTAGAGAGATGTGGGTACGGAAGTGCGCGTCGAAATGTGGACGGAGCATGTGGAGTATGACCGTATAGAGGTTCTATGTTCAAGGTGCGCAGTGCGAGGTCGATGTCAGCAGTGGTAAGCACCGTTCTGCGCGCATGTCGCATATAGCGAGCAGCTTCCTACGACAATGATCATTGGTGATTCTCGTCGCGAAAATATACGATTGGGACAAACCTCGACTACTTGGTGTATTCTGTACTCGACATCGCTCGCGAGTGCAGACGCAACCGCGTCTGGGAGGTTGGCGACACCTAGAGATTCTGCAATATCCTACAGACCGTCTCAATCGCAGTCTCTCCGGGAGATGGATCGCGCACTTTGATCGAATCTGCCTTGTAAACGCCTGCGTGGTGTGTCTGCGTCACCTTGGATTTAGGCCCTGGTTTGCTCATGGTGGCAATTGGCAGTTGTGTGGAGTTGTTTGCACCGCGGCGTCTGTGCCCATGGAAGTAGTACACTGGATTAAGACAACTGGATTAAGACAACTACATAATTAGCCCTGCTAAGTATCATACTACATGTGTCCGTGTTCACCCGTAGAATGGTATCATACTAAAATGTACTAGTGGAACTGTCGCATGTCTCTTACTTGAGGAATGTGGCACAACGACCCTAGTGCCAATGTGTCATGTCACATGGCTGGTGGCCATGTCCATAGTACGGTGTTGGACTCTGTGACCATCCGGGGGTGCTATTTTCGTAACCTCGAAATGGAGGAACAAGCTCCGAGGTCGTGGATAGCAAGTGTCCTGATCCATACCCCTGACTCGGAGTTGACGACCATGCAATGCTAGCGGCTGCAGCGCTTTCAGTTATGGGCTAGAAACCTTTACGGAAAAGGGTCACTAACGGGCAGCTCTCCCATGAGGAATCCCCATCATTGGATCGCGCATTTCAGCGGTGGTGGTGGGCATCGCTGATAGTTGCAGTACCAGCTTTTCCTTTTCGTCTGCCAGATTTCGCAGCTTTTTGGCAGCTGTAGTTCGGCTGTCAGCTGGAGAGCCTAATTGAGGAACATGATTGACTGACCTGTGATAAGCAGTTGGTGCCGCGTGGCATCTCTCCCTAACGGTGTGTCGAATGGATCCACCAGGAGTAATGCATCGCGTAGCTCAGAGAAACCGTCCATCTCTTTGGACCGGTACTCTCGTTGCGACTGCGACTTGTTTTTCCTCCCTGGCGAGGGCTCTGATGAATCTGCTCGAGATGATGATGATGATGACCGCATAGTAGTCAAGCAACGGATGAGATGAGTCACAAACTCCTCCGTCGTCCTGTTGATCATATTATAGGCTTTGAGTCAGTCCACTGCCATGACATCCTATTCGCACTGCCGCACGAGAAGTTCTGTCTTACCGGTATGCGCTTCCGAGAAAACAATGACGTTCATATCATGCAGATGCTTCATTGGATTTCCAGACCAAGTTTGAAACAAATGTCGTGCGTGTGATAGGCCCAGCGTCTTTTTTTGATCATAGCCATTTTTTTGAAATAAGGCTCCGGCTAACGAGGGATTGGACACCGGGGGTGCTTGTACAGTAATCGAGGCTCCCGAAAGTGGATGTCGTGGGGAGGAAGAGTGCGAGGATGGACGACGGGGTGCCTTGCATTAGCTTCTTTTCGGCAGGAACCAGATTTGGACCTTGGTCATCGATTCATCCACCGGCCACCGACCTACCCGCCGATAAGGAATACATGTATCTTCAACCACGGTTTCAAGGTTTTACCTCCTTTCTTCCATGATGCAGCTCTGGTCCATTTTTCGCGGATTGATCGCTGATCATTGGGCATCTTACAGTAGGGACGGCCTTGCAAACCTCCGTGGGGCAAAGACAGCGACATCTCGGTTGTGTCGATTGCCGTGCCGGTCGGGCGCTTGCCGGCGGCTCGGTTTCGTCAAAACGCGGTGCTGCTACATCGATCGGTTTAATAATGTACCCCCTTGAAGTGGGTCTTCCACTTGCGCCCCTTCTCAGCGTGGCCCATATTGCGGCTTGACCGTAGCACAGGTTCCGCATAAATAAATCTGGACACTCTTTCAAAACGGTAATCAGATCCGTTATCAGCGTGGGTAGCACGCACGTATATGTGGTATCACGCTTCGCACGACGGGCCGCCAGTGACTTGACACGACTTTCCACTGCCGTACTAGCAAACATTGCGCCACCAGAACAGTGAGTGCATTCCTTCCCTCTCAACCGGATGCCGAAATAAACCGATCCGAACGTTCACCGAAAGTGTCATTGCTCATCGTAGCATCCAGAGATTGGGCATGAGAGCAAGGTATGTACGTAGTAGATCTCCGAGCTCATCTCAACACGCACTGCAATACTCGACCATGCTACTGATAAGGAACAAGGAACTTCGATCACGCTGATCGTCAATAGATCAACATATCTACCGGTGTTCAAGCCACACGCCAAAACAGTCGCTCACTCTTCCAGAAATGCAATGCGACGCTTGATATCCAGTAGACCGAGCCCGATCCGTGTCGATGTTCCTACTCGAGGGGGACATCATTCACCGCAGGCGCGCATCTCCCCCGCCGCACAACCCAGCCTGAGATATGGATTGAATCATGTACCATCTTCGTGGACGAACCGTCGAACCAGTTCCCGCCGGAGATGCAGGACATCTATCACTTCGACTTCCGGTTCGTTCGGAGGGAACCACAGGAAAGCGGAGCGCTCGACGCGTTTGCGGCATACTATGTCGGGCGTCTGAACTAAGTATACCCATCAGTTGCTTCACAACGTAGACAAACTTTGTCGTCGCCAATCTACCGGAGCACGAAGCAAGATCCATGCACGGGTATCACCGTGTGAACCAAAGCTCTGTCGTTGACGACGCGCACATAGATCATAGATCTCGGACGCTGCTCAGCGCTCAGTAGCATCCGACTTCGCAACGCACGCAGTGTCTGGCGTCACCGAACCGTATCCGTTCCCATGGTGTGTACTTGGTAGCTCCATTCTTGTCCATGCCGTATCTTAGCGACGTGTTATCCTTCTAAGTACAAGGAAGAGTACGCTCGTTGCTCGTTGCTCGTTGCTCGGACCAAGAGATCAAAATTGGAAGCGTTCCGTGAACTGACGATGACTGCGATCGGACTAAAAGGGAACTGTGTAAATATCGGATGGACCTCCAGAAGTATGCGAAGTATACACTATGGGCGCGTCGGTAGTTTGACATTCAAATCTCAGAGCGACCAGCGATGGGGCGAATACACCAATGGTAGCAGAAAAATATCGGGGCTGCATATCGTCAAGCAAGTATTCTGACATCACGTATGCTCGACCTAGTCCTCTTTTGGTCGCCAGCCAGATTCCTGACCCATACAGACGCCATCCCAATCAGCATCCGCTTGCTAGCTCATCACCGCTCCAAAAAGTTAAATCCTTCGCCGGAGACTTGTCATGCTTTCAATAAACCTGCACAGCCATTCAATATTCGATGGAAGCTTCCAATCACTTTGATCACCTATTGGACGATCAAAGCTGACATAGACACCTCGGAGAAGGAGGACCGAGTGAAGCCGTCGGCTGTATGGGTTCCCGGAGTTTCTCCCCGTTATCGCCCGCCAAATTTAGGGGATTCGTGCCCCAATATTAGTGCTATACTGTAGTGCTATATTCGAGATCGCGGGTCGCAACAGAGGCCTTGAACCTGGCAACCATCAAGAGATTAGATCTAAGGGGCATCGGCATCGTCGCATCCCGCCCTAGCCTCCACAAGTACTGGTCTGGCCAGCATCTCAACATCGAAGCTGGTCTACACATGACGACAATCCTCGTGGACAATCCCTGTCGTCACTGATGTTCCAAAAACGGAACGCCGGCTCGCCAAACCACCTGAACCGCACTCCGTTGCGCATCGATGACAAATTGACAATCGAAAAATGGCCGACATCACAGCATGACTTGAACTATGCCGATACCATGCTCCCCGTCGATCTGCGTCTCTCGCAGTCCCGTCTCGGATCGCATAAAGCGAGATCCGGCTCGCCTCACTCCGAACCAATCCGGGGGTCGATATCCTCCAACTACGCACTCGAAGCGGTCTTTTCGGACGATGATTGCTTGGGCGCCCCGCAGGAGAGCGGAGAGGTCCACAGGGAGGACGCAGAAGGAACCGGAGGTTGGATCTGGACGACGAGGATAATACTTAGGACCCACGGGCATGGACCCTTTTCTAGACCAACGTAGGGCGGCTAGAGTGGGCACAGATTGGCAAGTGCACGCGCTGTTCGCGATGTGGGTACACCCTACACACAGGGGTCGAGGCGAGTTCTCAAGCAAACATAGCGGGAAATAGGAGAAAGTGATGGTTCTGCTTATTCCCGACAGCACGGTCTCCGGGCACGTGTTATATTCCGCTGGATGGGGATTTCATTTCAGCAGGGGAAAGCCCGGGAGAGAGTCAAACTTTCTCACGACTAGCAGAAAGAAGGAAGTAAGCTTGGTCTAGAATGAATAGAATCACCACCCGATCGACGCACCGTCTCCGCGTAGAACCATAGAACATGCGCGAAAAAAGCTATTCAGGTTGAATCGCCCATTGGAGGCCGATGATATACTTCGGAGGGCGGGCCGGGCGAACAAACCAGTTTTATCTCCCCAGAATTTTCCCCTCGTATTTGGTGATAGCGCGGCCCGCTAGGGCCGCTCGGATCCGTCGAGAGATCAATTGATGACGCACCGGTATTGTCGCATACCGATGCAACCGAACTTTCGATGCAAGTCATATAGCCTAGTTTTCCTGCCTGGGCGCTCAAGCGCTCCAGCCTCAAGCGCGATCTCGAAAACGAACGCTGGCTTACAGAAACTTTACTTGCTTAAATTGAACCCAATCC